>RWGZ01000410.1:0-11991 GCA_009725065.1 Utricularia reniformis | reverse complement strand
ATAGAGGTTAATCCTGAAAAGGTGCAGGCTATCATTGATATGCAACCTCCAAGAAACAAAAGAGAGTTTCAAAGGCTTACTGGCCGGCTAGCCGCACTAAGCAGGTTTATTTAGAAATCCACAGACCGAGCCTTACCTTTATTCAGAGTGCTAAGAAAAACAAGCCATCTAGATTGAACCGAAGAATGCGATCGGGCCTTCTCCGAGCTGAAGACTTATTTAAACACTCCCCCGGTGATGGTAAGTCCAACTTGTGATGAACCTTTGGGGTTATATCTTGCGGTATCAGAAGTTGACGTCAGCGCAACTTTATAACCATACGAGACGACATTCATAGACCTTTTTATTATGTCAGCCATTCTCTGGTATCTACAGAAACCATGTATTCCACCTTGAAGAAATTCATGTTAGCTTCGAAAAAAGCTGTATCCAAGCTGAAACATTATTTTGAAGGCCGAGCGGTCTATGTTTATACGGATCAACCTCTGAAGGTGGTCCTTAAACAGAAGGATTTGAATGAGAGATTGGCAAAATGGGCTATCAAACTCACCGCTAAGTATCTGGAATTCCTGCCCCGAAGGGCCATCAAAGCTCAGGTTCTAGCCGATTTTGTGGTTGAAATGACCCGTTCGGCCATTTATCTTAACCAAGAGGACGATCGATGGATGATCCATGTAGATGGGTCGACCTTCGGAGGAAGAGGAGCGGGCATTACCCTGACAACGGTACAAGGTTATCTTATTCATTCCGCAGTTAAATTTTCCTTTGCTGGAACAAATAATATAGTAGAATATGAGGCAGTATTATCAGGAATGACCCTGGCCCAATAAATGGGAGTTAGCAGAGTATGAATGTTCTCAGACTCGAAGTTAGTAGTAGAACAGTTCGCAGGGAGATTTGAAACCCATGATCCGATGATGAGGTTATATTGCGCCAAAGTTCTGGAAATATCCAAAAAATTCAGTGAGTTCTCTCTTGACCACGTGCCACGAGAGCAAAACAAGGTTGCCGACGCACTCGCCAAATTGGCCTCAGGCATACCTGACATAGAGCCAATCACTATTTTGGTCCATATTCAGGACCGACCTTCGGTCGAGATATCAGTGACCGAACAGTCTATTGAAGAGATTGGGGCTCTATGACGTGAACTCTAGGGCTTGAATGTTAATGCTAATGAGTCTCCGGGGGAACCCAATTGGATGGACTCCTTTATTAAATACCTCTCAAACGGCTATCTCCCTGAAGATAAGTCTGAAGCCAGGAAAGTAGAAGTTCGGGCTAAGAGATTTACCTTAGTCGATGGACACTTGTTTAAAAAGAGTTTCGAAGGCCCGCTTCTGTGCTGTTGATCTCCTATTGAGGTTGAAGCCGTCATGATTTATGTTCATGAAGGGATATGCGGCATTCATTTAGGGGCTCGATCTTTATACCACCGCATCATTAGAGTTGAATACTTTTGGCCAACATTGCTTGCTGATGCCAAACAATACACTAAACGTTGTGTCATATGTCAATACCATGCTCCACTCCCGCAATTGCCTGGGGCTCCCTTATCGATTATCCCATTGCCTTGTCCGTTTGACAGATGGGGGATCGACATCCTCGGACCTTTTCCTCGGTCAATAGGGAAAAGAAAATTCTGTATCGTAGCGATGGAGTATTACTCGAAATGGATTGAAGTAGAAGCAGTAGCCATCATCTCAGAAAAAGTAGTCAAACATTTCTAATGGAGAAATATTGTGAGCCGCTTCGGGGTTCCCCGAGCGCTCATATCAGATAATGGGACTCAGTTCCGTGGAAAGAGTATACGGGATCTATACACCAAGTTGGGCATCATCTATCATTTCTCATCAGTAGCCCACCCCCAAACTAATGGACTTACGGATGTATCTAGCAAGGTCATTCTGAAAGGATTGAAGATCAAGTTAGAAGATTTTGGAGGTAAATGGCCCGAACACATCTATGAGGTTCTATGGGCATACCGAACAACATCTCGCTCAACAACCCAGGAATCACCTTTCTCATTGGTGTACGGGACCGAAGCTGTTAGCCCGGTGGAGGTTGCCATCCGATCACCTCGAATATCTCAATATGATGAACATATGAATGGTGAAAAGAGATTATTGGACCTCGAGATGATCGAAGAAAATAGAGATGCAATTTATGCACGGATGCGTGCTTATCAGCGAACTATGGAACGGGCCCATAACAAGCGAGTCCTCCCAAGAGAATTCTTTGAAGGCGATCTCGTCCTCAGAAGCATTAAAGTGCATAGGAACGTTGGAAAGCTAGACAGAAATTGGGAGGGACCGTATCGAATATCAAAGAAATTGGAATCAGGTGCGTATAAACTTGAAACATTGGATGGTATAGAGGTCCCCCGAACTTGGAATGTCATGAATTTAAGGCGATATTTCTTGTGAATCTTCGATTAATGTGTTTGACTCAATAAAATACATTCCCTTAAACGTAAGTAGAAAACAAGTAAGTACAACTCTGACGAGTCAGATGCTCCTGCACTTGCCCAGNATGCAAATAACTTAGGTTGGCTGGTATGATCGATCGAGACAATAACTAAACTTACGATTGTATAACGTAACCGAATATTTTGAACGATCTAGTGATGGACTTGGTTTTCTAAGACATTGGGCAACTTAGTTTCTCTCCTTTCGGTAACCATGAACGACATAACCAATTATTCATGATCTCTCCGATTAAGTGTACTGTCTCCCGATCAATCATATCTGTTGACCCATTTTATCACTCAAAATTTTAGTAGAAACCCTATAAATAATAGTCTCAAATATTTTTAACATATAATATTTCATTGATGTAATTGCAAGACAATTGAAACTACAATGTAGTGAGGTGCGATCACAAAACTGTTATTTTTAACGCATTCAAAACAAAAGCAAAATAACGGTGCATTAATCAGTAAAAAATTAAGAATTTATCTCAATTGCTAAAAACAGTTCTAATATGAACGTCATTTGTAAAATGATTGATTTATCATTATTTCTAATAATTAAAATATAAATATTCTTATTCTTTGTATATAAGAGTATATTGGTAATTTACATAAATTATTATTATTATTATTTGCCCAATCCTTATATATTTTAATAAGTATTGGGCAAATAACTTAGGTTGACGGGTATGATCGATCCAGACAAAACTTACAATTATAAAATGTAACCAAATATTTTGAACGATCTAGTGATGGACTATGTTTTATAAGGCATTAGACAACTTAGTTTAGAGAAATAACCAATTATTCATGATATCTCCAATTAAGTCTACTCTCTCCAAGTCAATCATATCTATCGACCTAGTTCATCACTTATTAGACATTTAGTAGGAACTCTATAAATAACCGTATCATATATATTTTAACAAATAATAATCTCATATACATGATTGCAAGACTTAGGCTGTGTTCTACACAAATTATAAAAACATATTATGCATTATAGAATGGATAATCTGTTTTTTGAAACAAAACAGTATCCATTTTAAATTCTAATTATGAATTATAATCATAATGCATTCTGGTTTTTTAACTATAATGCATAATCAAGTTCAAACTTGATTCTGAAAATGCATTATGCATTCTGCTCATTATTTTTTACGAGAAAATTACGACATTGGCCCCCAATGTTTAAGATAATGTAAAAGCGATGTCCCCAAAGTTTGTAATTTGCATGAGAACCTCTTGAAGTTTCAAAACCGTTTAAAAATGACTCTCGAGTAAATAGTAGTGGTTTTCGTATAAATGATTTTGATAATTTATGCATTATTTTTAAAATTTTCAAAGTTTAGAAACATTGTCATTTCATTTTTTTTCAAGGTTAATTAATCAATATAAATTATTGAGACGTTTAAAAAATTAACGAGTATTATGATTCAATATAAACGTTTTTGGAAGTTCGGGGATCAACAACGCATTTTTGAAACATGGAAGCCAAAATCACACATTATATCAACTTCGAGACTTTTATGCAATTTACAAATTTTGATGCACCGTCTTACATTGTTAACTATATTTTTCATATATATACATTTTTTTTCCGAATCAAATTTTCATCGTTTGTATCATAATGAATTCTTTTTTTTTCTAAAATTTGGTATTTATATTATCACTTGTTGAGTTTCTTATTCGACAATATCTAATTCAATATTTTTGTTTTCTTTTTATTATATGATTTTTAAATAAAAAGTATTATTAATTTATTTTGTAATTAAAAATATTATTTTAATATAGAATTATAATTTCAATTTTATAAGAAAGATAGATAATTATTTTGTACAATGTAACTCAATTAAAATTCTATATTTCAATTACAATATTTTTGCATAACGCTTTTACATTTTATAATTCATTATATGTTTACACAGGACACTACGTAGATTCTAATTATACATTTTGATTATGCATTCTAATTATAAATTTTGATTATACAAAGTTGATAGACAAATTTTTTCAATTTTGTTAATTAGAGTTATTTATAAAAATGAATTTGAACATAAATTTATGGATTTTATGAAAATTAAAGATCAAAATTACTCAATATTGTAAATTTTAAGATTTAATATTAAAAAATATCAAATTTGGAGGATTAAAATAATATATAAAATTATCAAATAATCAAACTTCAACAAATACATTCTAAAAACCTACTAAAAAATGAAGACTGAATAATCGTGCTTGAGGAGAAGAAACTGGGTCCAGTTCTCTGGTATTACATTACAAGTAGTCCAATCCAAACCGATAAAGATACGAACTTTTTTACCCGAACAGCAATGGGGGAGTCTGGAAAACCTTCGGCGTTCCCTTGTCACAATCCTTTGGTCTCCCTTTCGACTTTCATCAACAGGGTGGGTGTCCATATCGCCGCTAGGTTCGAGGGAACCAAACGGTTTGCCGCCGGCGCTGCTTTGCCACCGATGTCTTTACCTTTCGCCTCGGTATCTATGCAGCAAGGAAAGCAATCAGAAAATTTCTCTAATTCGGCTCATATTGCAAGAAGTCTCGCTGGGACCTCTGTTTACACCGTGAGCAATATGAACAATGAGTTCGTATTGATATCTGATCCTGATGGTGTTAAGTCCATTGGACTTCTTTGTTTTCGGAAGGAAGATGCTGAGGCATTTTTGGCGCAGGTGAATTATGAAAATTATTGCATTTTTATGGATTATACTTCAATTTTTTAGCAAAATTGCCTGAATACAACTTAAATGCTAAGCTACTTACAAAATTTCCATGTTAAAGTGGACTGTTCATTGTTCAAATTCTTGCAAATCTAAGAATCTGCATTGGTGCTGTCTTAGGCTCGTTTAAGAAAAGGACTAAGAGGAGGTGCAAAAGTGGTTCCCATTTCGCTTGAACAGGTTATTTTTTGTAAATAACACAAAATTTGGCATTTCGAGTTTGTAACCCGAAGAACATTACATTTGCAAGACTTTGGTTTCACAACTTAGCAATCCATCACCATTCTTTTGAGAGAGCTTGTAAATAATACTTTTGAAATATTGCTCTGTTTTATAATGAATCTTCGTCCCCTTGCAGGTGTACTTGCTGAAAGTTGAAGGAATAGCATTTCGGTTCTTACCAGATCCCGTTCAAATAAAAAACGCCTTGGAGGTTCTTCTTCCACTAGTTCATTTTACAGTTAACATGTAAAGATTTTTTTGGCTGCAAAATAACTATGCGAGTGATTCAACGGACTAAAGAGGATTCAAAAAAGCCAGAATTGTTTGATATTTAAGAGCTTAAGCATAGAAAGGGGAGCTTTAAGAGCTTTAATATTTTAATTTTCAGCTTAGAGCCTCAGAGAGCTATAATGGATTTGATGGAGTTCCTGTTTTCCAGGTGAAATTTAGACTTATATTATCTGATTATAAGTCTTGTGGTTAAACTTGAAAAGTGTTTTTGTTTGCAGTCTGATCTTCTAGTTGTTAAAAAACAGAACAAGCGGTATTGTCCGATATATTTTCAGAAGGTGCTTCGTTTTATTGCGTTATTCTTGCAATGTCGAAGTGATCTTCGATTCCAATATGTTGATAAGTTGTGTTTGATAACTTAGGAGGATTTAGAGAGAGCATTACCAATTGGGACTAAGCGAAGTGGCATTTCAAATTCACACACTGTGGTAATAAAATTGTCTATTTTTAGTTCTTTGTACTTTCTTGAAGATGAATTGTATATCTCCACGGAAAGTCGAATACATGTTTCGTTTACTCTTCGTTTACAGGTTGGAAGTCTCGAAGATGTTCTCAAGAAGATGGAGGTAATGAGTTTGTTAGGTTAATCTTTTTAAAAGTGAAATGTGTTGATGTGTGGTGAAATATGATAATCGTGAATTTTTAAATATGTGGTAAAATTGTAATATTACGATCGTGATTTATGTAAAAATACTAACATGTTCTTATATATAAAAAATAGTAAATATAATCATATTATAATTATTAGAAGTAAGGTTAAATTAGTATTTTCATAAATCACCATGAGACAACATCCCTTGCCGTCATGTTCACTGCTGACATATGAGACTTGTTTTAAGAGCTATGATAAAATTGTGATTTTTTAATGATGAACGCACCGTAAATTTGTACGTTAAAAGCATCACGATTCGATGATGTTATCGCATTTTAGTGTTATTTTAATCGTAGAACCGAACAAACTCAATCAAAGTTGTAGAAGATGAATTGTTTGCTTGTAGATTATTCTTGTTTTTGTGACAGATAAGTGAAGAGAATTCAGGATGGGAAGATTTGATCTTTATTCCACCAGGAAAGAGTCACTCTCAACACATTCAAGAAAGGTTTAGTAACTGAATCCAGTTCACCTTTTCTCCATACCAGTTTTCTGCAACTCCGGCTACATTATTGCACCGGAGAAGAAGAACCTTGGATCATCAATGTTTGTTCTTTGATAAGGGATTTTATTTTTTGACATGAACATGATATTATTGAATGTTTTGAGTATATGGAAATAAGGCGTCTCGTCAATTTACTACGGCGAGACCAGTTTCAAAAAGAACCTTTTCCGATCAGGCCCCACGAAGCTATACGGAATACACCATCTTGGGGTGAAGCCATGGCTGTGCGCAGCATGAAGGAATGGCTTCTGTTACAGTTGTATATCACGAAGGTCGGAAATAGTTGTCTTCATTGCTTAATCTTCATTTTATAGTTGAAATGGATTGACTTGTTTCAACTCTTAGCTCGAAGAGCATAGTGATATTTTCGTTCTCAAAATGCTTGTAACTGATAAATACAACTGCAAAAAGAATTGGTTCCTTTCATGTATTGTGTTGAAGAACCGGAACACCTGGTCCGTATATTAGCCTGCATCGCTCGTGGAAAGATCCAACGATTCGGGACACGACTTCCTTGAAGAACACATTAGCAATCTGCAAATACAATCCAATGATCATCAAACCATAAATATATTCTAAGCTATCTCATTCTTCGTTCTTCGATATACGCTTCATTCTTCGTATTCGCCACAGCATTAGAAAAACAATACAAACTGAGGCTCAACACGTAAATCATATCACTATCATGTCATTTCTAAGTTAATGCCCCATGTTACTTGTATTCACCGCAGCATTAGAAAAACAATACAAACCGAGGCTCGTCACGTAAATCATATCACTACCATGTCATTGCATGATGATATTCGTATTCACCACAGCATTACAAAAACAATACAAACCGAGGCTCGTCACATAAATCACATCACTATCATGTCATTTCTAAGTTATTGCACGATGATATTCGTATTCACCACAGCATTAGAAAAACAATACAAACCGAGGCTCGTCACGTAAATCACATCACTATCATGTCATTTCTAAGTTATTGCACGATGATATTCGTATTCACAGCAGCATTACAAAAACAATACAAACCGTGGCTCGTCACATAAATCACATCACTATCATGTCATTTCTAAGTTATTGCACGATGATATTAGTATTCACCACAGCATTAGAAAAACAATACAAACCGAGGCTCGTCACGTAAATCACATCACTATCATGTCATTTCTAAGTTATTGCACGATGATATTCGTATTCACAGCAGCATTACAAAAACAATACAAACCGTGGCTCGTCACATAAATCACATCACTATCATGTCATTTCTAAGTTATTGCACGATGATATTAGTATTCACCACAGCATTAGAAAAACAATACAAACCGAGGCTCGTCACGTAAATCACATCACTATCATGTCATTTCTAAGTTATTGCACGATGATATTCGTATTCACAGCAGCATTACAAAAACAATACAAACCGTGGCTCGTCACATAAATCACATCACTATCATGTCATTTCTAAGTTATTGCACGATGATATTAGTATTCACCACAGCATTAGAAAAACAATACAAACCGAGGCTCGTCACGTAAATCACATCACTATCATGTCATTTCTAAGTTATTGCACGATGATATTCGTATTCACAGCAGCATTACAAAAACAATACAAACCGAGGCTCGTCATGTAAATCATATCACTATCATGTCATCGGATGGTTAGTGTAAACTTTGCTACATGATTGGTATAATCTTTCGTGTCAATATAAAGCAACGAAAACTATATAATGAAATTTGATACCTGTCGATATAACGGTGACTGAAACTTGAAATCCACTAAAAAATATAAGTTACAGGTTCCTGGAACTGGCCCTGGATTAAACTCCCAGATATTGATCAAATGATCAAAAAGGGTTGTCTGAGTCGATGTCGTCTGCAAGAATCATCAATTAGAAAGTACGAACAAAAACCTCGCAAATTTCAACCAAAATTAAAAGAAAAAGGGTGTTAATTAAGCAACAGAATATCTTAAGAGAACATCGAAGGCTTAATGACTCATAGACAAGGTAAATTAACACACGGAAACGAAATTATTAGCCTTGCTTCGTATTGGATTTCATGTAAATTCTACTATATAATCATAAGAACACATGATACAACAAAAATACGTAATGACATAAATGAAACAGGCAAATTCATGCATAAGCAGCAATCAAGTGAATCTAAACCTTAATAGATTTCGGCTTGTTCAGCTCGACATGCGAAATGTAACTTTCGACAAGATACTTAAAGCCAATTTCTAGCTCAGCGTCAAAACTTCCATCTGAGTTATGGCTAACTATATTAGATCTTTGACACCATGGGAGAAAATCTTCATATAAGTCAACAGCAGCAACAACATTGAATAACTCTTCAGGTTTATACCTATCAATCAGCAGAAAAATGAAACAATTGCGTTGATTTGTATAATGAAATTAATGGTAATTTGTATAATTGTTGAATAGAAGAATCTGAAGAAGAAAAAACATCACCCAAATACATAGATAAATCAAGCATAATCAGCCTCCATAAGGGGTAATAAAACACGATTAATTAACGAATACTTACCCTAAAACCCGTCTCTCTTCGTATACTTTTGACAGCATATTCCCCTCTTCGCCATCCCCACACCCCAAAAATCCTCTTTTCTGAAGAAGAACATTACCGCTATTCGATAATATCCTATATTCCTTCAATCCATGTTCCCTGGAATCTCTACCGACTACATTATTCACAGAGTACGGGGCAAGGGTTCCGAAAAAACACCGGGAACAACGAATCGGGCCAAATTCGGAAAAAAATCTAAACCCATGCCTCAATGAATTCCGATGAAGAACCAAACGTGCAACCGCCTTCATAGACATTCAAAAAAGATCAAATTTTCAAACCTTCGTCGCTTCGCGGACTTTATTGGTCAAAGTTGTAGTCTTGAAACGTCTCCGATTCTATTTCAAAGAGAAATCTATGGGTAACCAGCCAATCATACTTCGTGGGAACTCTTATTTCGTTTGCAGATCACTGTTGTAATTATACAATAAAATAATATAATTTATTTCGTATATACTATTTCTAATATAAAACAAATATGTACTATATATAACATTATTTTTTACTATTAATCAATTTATACCATACATATTTTAAATCCAATTATTTACATTTTGTTTCAATAAATACTTGAATAAAAATTAAATAATAAGATTTTTTAATCGATTATTAGATAAAAAAACCTAAATGTCAATGTCTTAATTAATATAAATAATACTATAAATATAATATTGTTTTATTAAGAAATCATAAATAATACTAAAGTATTATTGAAATATTTTTATTATTGTTTTCATTGATATTTGATTATTATTGCATCCACTTCTTAGTTTAAAATTCTTTTTTAGTTGAGACAATTGTGTCGTACATTTTTTTACTTTATTATTGAGGATATACATATTAATAGTGAATTATAAATAAGTTATATTATTCACTTTTAAATATTATTTAAAGAATAATGAAATCAATTGTTAGAATTGCTCATGTCAGAATCATAAATTATATAAGTGAAACCAATGTTTTAAATTTTNGGGTGGTATTGCCTTAATGTTAAAACTTTGATGACTTAATTTGCCAAATTGTTAAACTTTGGGGATTCAATTTGTCAAATTAATCAAACTTTGGGGACTAATTTTGCCCTTTAAAACGTTGGGGATCAATTTTGCCAAATTATCGAAACTTTGGACACCTAATACGTCATTTTCTCTAAAATATTATTTTCATATCTATTTTGTAATAATAATTTTCATGTTTAATTTTCAAACATTCAAAATTTTCTACACGTTTTATAATAGAAGTTAATAGTTAAATATTGTTTTATAAAAAATATGATTAATATATCATTTTGAATTAGATTTAAGTAAATTTATTTCAGACTTATAGATTGCATTATGATTTGTATTAATCTTTTATCAATGAATCAAAAAAATCTATTGTTAGTCTACATACAATTTTAGAATTATAAATTAACAATTATAACATAACTTAATCAAAAGTGATTTAAATTTCGATATTTCGGTAACGATACAAAAATATCGAAATAATTTTAGTATTTCGGTATCGGTAACAAAATTGTATTGGAATGAGATTGATATTAAATTTTGAAATAAAATGATATTTGATATTTTGGTATTCGTATGTTACGATATGAGGTACCGAATGCTGACCCCTACATCCAACAACTATATCCCATATCGGGTTTGGAAAGCGGAAAAATATAGTTTATGAAGATTTAGTATCTTAAATAATAGATAAATTTTATTTTTTATTTCAAGTTTTCCACCTTTTGATTTTTTATTATTTATCTTAAAATATTATAATTCAAGATTGCAACTTTAATATCAAATGAGGTATTGAAATTGTCTAATGAGTAATTAGACTAAATTGTATTTGCTGCAATTGATGTTTGATTAGATACTTTACCAATACTTTCGAGATAATAACCATTCATTTATTATATGTAAATTTTCAAACTTTTATTAATTGTTTGGTTGTTATGTTTTTGAAAAAATGATAATGTGAAATTAAACATTAAAAGAGTAATATACACATTAAAAGAGTTGATCCATTAAATGTTATATGATCATACATCTTATATATATTGAATATTGAATCTCGATTAACTGAGAATATGATCTCTTGGATTTGGGATGACGAAGTGGACCTATGACATTATTATTATTGATAGTATTGTCTTGTGACACAATATTGTATGTCCCCATAATATATATTGGTGGTTCAACTGAGAAGTTAGACAGATGCGTTCCTTGGACTTCAAACTTGAAACCCTATTTTGTGAGGTTATGCTTGAGCTTTAACTTGTTCTTGAACAATTCTTGTGTTTTGGGCCTCTGTAACTTGAGTTCTAATCTTCTTATCTTAGGCTATGTCAATTTTTGAACGTATTTATGAGATATTTGTGTGATCTGTTGAGATCTAAACATCTAGTTTTGACATTCAAAGATATTGACTTTATACCATCTCTTGTGCCCTTGGAGTAACGTTTTTTTTCCTCAGTCACAATTTTCTTGTGTCTGAATCTAAGAAGAAACATTTTGTTTCTTATTTTCGAGACATA
>RWGZ01000399.1:513996-590554 GCA_009725065.1 Utricularia reniformis | reverse complement strand
ATAAAAATACAGAATAACCAGTAATGGGTTAAGAATGGACAAAGTAAAGTTCAAACTGATGCTACACAGAAATTGCAACCCCTTTAGATGCAAAGAGGGTCTAAGAACAAAAAATTATTGAGAGTATACTCCAATTTCTAGAAAGAGCAGATTCAACTCACGTAAGCCCAAATATGATTAAGCCACACAAAGAAAATTTCATATTCAATTTATCAGTAACTGAAACGCCAGCTTCTGGGAAGAAATTACCCATAACATGTAACTTGCAAAAAAGGGCAAGAGAAGTGAAGAAAATTACTCGAATACGAGCAGTAGCATCTTGCCCAGACTCAAGAAGCATGGCAATGTCGCGCCTCATCTGCCTAATCAACACTTCCCTTTTGTTCCTGAGTAGCTTCACTCTCGCCACCGCCATTTTCGCCATTGTTTTGCTTCAAGAAGGAAAAGAGGGAAAGGGCAAATCAGTACAAAACTCATCCCTTGTAATACAAATTGACAAAAGTAACTACCATTTGGAGGAATTGAATTGAGGTCGAATGAGCAAAAGAACCAATTTTAGTGCCTTCTTCCAGTGGTTGCCGGCGGCCATTTCTTTCTTCTTTCAAGCCGAGAAATGTGCGTGCAACGGTCGATTTTTTTTACGAAGAAATTATATAATAAATATCCAGGGTAGACACAGGCTAGCCGTTGGTTTGGAAAATGACAGTTTCTTATATTTGTCATATAATAATTACACCATTAATTTGAAATACTGGACCCAGCCCAGCCCAGCCCAGGCTAGCCCAATTAACTGGACGGCCATGGCCTAACCCATACGTGGCGCAATGTAAACCATGGCCCATATTTCCCGCGTATATAGAGTTAAAAGGTATTTTGACTCTACAGACCGCTGTCCTACAACAAGCACAGAGCAGAAAACGTCATAATATTTTACATTAAATTCTGAAATCAGACGCCCATGCCTACCGGTCACGAAATTTGAAAGCTCATTCGTTCTAAAAATGCTTTCTTGTGGACCTTTTTATTGACTGGTGAAGTTGAAACTATGATGAATCATTAAGCTTTTTTCCAACGGATGGAACTCTTGGATGCTACATTCAGACAGTTTGCTGAAGAAAAAAATATAAAAAAGTAAGAGAAACCGCGTTTCTTGGCTGCCTTTGCATTCTAATCTGATTCACGGATCTTGAAAGTTGACATGGTTGGCGGAGGCGGTGAAGAGAGAAATCTTGATCGAACACCAACATGGGCTGTGGCTGGGGTGTGCGCTGTAATCATATTGATATCTCTTGCCCTGGAAAATATTCTACACAAAGTTGGGACTGTAAGGAATTTTTTCTTCTTGCTTATTTTCGCTTCGATTAGCTCAGTTGTTTCATCAAGAGTTTCTGTCTTAGCTTTCTCTTGTAAGAAATCTTTTTGTTGGGTTTTCTTGTTGATTTTGAATTCAAATTGAGATTTATAGGATATGGGAAAAACGAAAAATCAAAGGAGTTTCAATTAGTTGTACATTTTAACTGTAAACTTAGCTAATGAACTCTTTTACGCTATGATTTTATTTTAGAAGTGTATAAGTTTGATGGTGAAGGATGATTTTGTTTCTCCTTGTAGTGGTTAACTGAAAGACACAAGAAGGCAATGTACGAGGCACTGGAGAAGATAAAAGCAGGTAGATTTTTGCTTCAGAAGCACCAGTCATCTTCTTTTGTAATTAGATTGTCTAGTAAAATTACATGGATTTGGTTGCATCAGAGTTGATGATACTCGGGTTCATTTCGCTGATCCTCGTGTTCTGCCAATATTACATTGCTAATATATGCTTGCCTGTCAACATCGCCAACACTATGTTACCTTGCACTGCTAGAACCCAAGAGAAACTTAAGGAAAAACATCATCACCGTGGACTTTTAGGTTACGAGCACCGAATTTTGGCAGTTTCAAGAGAAATTTCATGCAAGAAGGTGGTATCTTTGTTATGTTTTTTTTAATGACAATATTGTGTTAGAATGATTGAATTTTGAACTAAATAATGATTTGTTTAGGGGCATGTGTCACTAATATCAGTTGAGGGACTTCACCAGATACACATACTAATCTTCTTTTTAGCTGCCATCCATGTATTGTACAGTGCAATTACAATGTTTCTTGGTCGACTTAAGGTGATAAATGTTTTGCATTTGGTTCGATTATATGATTTATCATGTAATATTGCTATGAAAACTTTGTGCAGATAAGGGGATGGAAGCAATGGGAACATGAGACTTCAACTCACAACTATGAGTTTTCTAATGGTAAATGAGTGTCCATATTTGCAGTTTAACTGTTACTGATTAGATGCTTTTATATGTGACCTTGATAGACCCTTCAAGGATCAGGCTTACGCATGAAACGTCGTTTGTGAAAGCGCACAATAGTTTCTGGACTCGCATTCCATTCTTCTTTTATATAGTGAGACTGACTTTCATATCATTTTAAAATCTCATACTAATTAAACCTCACTCTCATGCAGGGTTGCTTCTTCCAGCAATTTTTTAAGTCAGTTAGCAAATCCGACTACTTAACACTACGAAACGGATTTATCACTGTGAGATCGCACATTTTTGTTCCACTATTCTCGGAATATTCATTGGTATAAAGTTTTGCTTGGTTTTCTAAGGTACATTTGGCACCAGGGAGCAAGTTTAACTTCCAAAAGTACATAAAAAGATCACTAGAAGATGACTTCAAGACTGTAGTTGGAGTAAGGTAAATGTGCATCAACACAACGCGACGAGATTCATGCTTCATAACTCTAACTTTTGTTTTTCCGTAGTCCGATATTGTGGGCATCTTTTGTGGTGTTCTTGCTCCTGAATGTTCACGGTGAGAACAGAATGGACAAAGTAGCTCTTATACATCTTACTTTAATATTGTTCAACATCATTATTTGTATTATTTGTCAGGGTGGCAATCACTGTTTTGGGCATCCTTGATTCCTCTTATTGTAAGATTATTTCATACTTTGTAGGAGATACAATATCTGATGTTATGAGTCATTTTTTCTTAGATAATATTAGCCATTGGGATGAAACTGCAAGCGATTTTGACGAGGATGGCCCTCGAGATAATGGACCGGCACGCTGTACTCCAAGGCATGCCTCTTGTACAAGGCTCAGACAAATACTTCTGGTTTGGACAGCCTCGTTTATTGCTTCATCTTCTCCATTTTGCATTGTTTCAGGTATGAGAAAAACAAAACCATCCACGTTTTACTATATGCTGAGTTTTGATTTTCATCTTTGTGCAGAATGCCTTCCAAATAACGTACTTTTTGTGGATTTGGGTAGTGATCTGATCATTTTTTCACTTACATGACTACAAAGTTTACATTGACATCAAAATGCTTATGTGTAGTATGATTATGGCCTGCACTCTTGCTTCCATGACAATTTCAGGCTTCTAATCGCAAAAATCTGTCTCGGGTGAGAAACAAACGATAAATTCAAACTCTTTTAAAGCTTCCCTTTATTATTTGTTTTGTGGTGATACAGGTTTGGAGTTCTGTTCTTATGCAGCTACATTACTCTCCCACTCTACGCTTTAGTCACTCAGGTATGGTATTAAGCAAAAGTTTCTTATATAAATTCACGATTCAATGGGTCGAGAGAGTGTCTAACCCCGTGTGATTAGGCCAAACCAATTATTCACGAGATCACTCTTATAAACTAGAATTATTCTAGTTTCATAACCGATTTAGGACAATATTTCAACACTCCCTTTGAAGTGGAACTGACTTTGATCTGATTCATACTTGTTTCAATATAGTCGGTAGTGTTTGAATTATAGGTCGATTTATTTTGTCGCTTAACCCCGATTCGTTTTTCCATTAGAGTTTTTTTTGTTTAAATCGGTACAAATTAGTTCAAAACCCACCATGCAACTCTGATATCATATAGAAATTCATAATTCAATAGTCAACAGAGTCCATGTAACCAATCACATTTAAAAAGACTATATTAAGTCAATTCCTTATAACATCACGTTGTATAAATTAGAATTATTATAGTTTCTGAACTAAAACTTGCATTGTTTGATGATATACAGATGGGATCAACTTTGAAGAAATCCATATTCGACGAACAGACATCGAAAGCTCTGAAGAAATGGCGAATGGCTGTGAAGAAGCGTGTAGTAAAGTCCCCTGGACGTAATCTCGGCACAGTGAGTCGATCATCTTCAATGGATTCGTCGACTAATCGACAAACTGGGCATACTCTTCACCGTTATAGAACCGTTGGTCACTCGGCTCGATCTTCCGGGCATGTAGAATCAGACCATTCGGACCTCGAAGATCCATCAATGTCTCCTTCAGTAACCTCTGCCTTAATCATGCAATCTCATGCTGATAATGACAAAGTGGTTAATGAACATCAACAGAGTGGTGAAGTGAAAGACGACTTCTCCTTTCCAAAACCATAAAAAATATCAACTTTGGCCTTCTTTGCTATGTAAACTAAGAACTCTCGTATTTTATGAGAAAACATAAATAGTCCCCAATTTTCGAGCTATATAAATGTTATATTATCAATTTACAAAATTACAAAAATAATAACTAATGTTATTAATACTATTTATAACACTGTTTTGGGACAAAAAACACTATCAAGTTTTTTGTATAAAAGTTTGTGGTGAGGATGAAGGATTAACTATTAAGCCATGACAATTGACTCCTTATGAATTTATCCATTTTTGTTGTGTTGATTTTTTTTTCAAAATACTCAAACGAGAGGTCCAGATTTCATCCGGCGACGATCGGCTTGAGCCATGGCGGCGGCAGTTTCCGCGACACTTTGTTCGGCACGATTCTACTACGCGCCGATACAACGACAACTACACGCCAATCTGCAGCTGGGACGCAGCCAACGGGACGGCGGTTATCTTGTCATAAGAGGTTACATGGAGGATTCCGGATTCGTTAATAAGGTCATCGGCGCGCTTCCGGTGATTGGATTAATCGCCAGGATTGTGAACCCTGAAGGAGGTATCGGAGGAGATATGATCGATTTTGCCGAATTCCGGCGGAGAGTAGGCAACAATTGCTCCGTCAATGATTCCAGAGCTTTTTACGAATTTCGAGATCGACGAGGAAAGGTGAATTCAGAACGTTTACCTACTTCTTCTTCTGGTTGATTTACATTCAATGAAAGTGAATGGTTTTTATGTCTTAGACTGGGGATCCTCTGTATGTTTTGCTGTGCTGCTGGTTAGCTGCTGTAGGCGCTGGTCTACTCAAATCGGAAGAAATACTTGAAGGGATAGCTAGGCTTCGGATTTCCAATGATATTGAGTTCGAAGAGGAAAATTTTATCTCCATGATGAAGCAAACAAGTGAGGTTCGTGGTTTGCATCTAAAATTTGCGCTGTGTGATGTGATAATCTTAATCTGCATATGCACTAAACAAATTTGCAGAAAAGGGCGAAGATGAAAGGTTCAATGCCAAAGATTCCAATGGAAGTTAGGGCTGAAAAAGCTCTTGAAGGAATATATGTGTGTTCCTTTTGGAGGGATTGTATAGAAGAACAAGATATTGAACTACTTGTAATAATGCTCAATGCTGTGTTCCCGACAGTGGGGCGAAAAGAAATTGAAAGAATTGTGACTGAGAAAGCTAAGAGAGTAGCTGATGGAACAGATGAAGTTAAAGTATCGGAACCGAAGCCTTTACCTAAGGAAGCTGTGCAGCTTCAAATGAAGGACTTGGAGTTCCTCAGGAAAGGTACCCCAAAATCTTAGCCGTCCATCGTGTCTGCATTTGCATTTGCATTTGCATTTGCATTTGCATTTGCATTTGGGAGTGATTTTGCTAGTTTGCTGGCAGATTGAAATTATTAATTAGTAATGAGAAAATGGAGTCCTGAATATTTTACATTTATGATCAATTTTGTTCCTAGTTTTGAAAATTTAGTCTTCAAAATTGACAATATTTAGAAAATCAGATTTCATTGGTTTATACGATTTGGTCAAAATTGAAAATTATGTGAATTAATTAGACTATACATATTAAACTTTGAAAATTAATTTTACTAAAACTTAAAATTAGGAGGACATATTTTGCAATTTTTATATTTTAAAAATAAAATTATCCATTATTAATTAATTGAATTGTTGGGCCTTGATATCGGTCTTTTAATTTATGGGCTGGCCAAGGCTGAGAAAAGACGAGCATATTAAATGATGCACGGCCCATAATTTTATTTCCTGATTCAGAGTGTTATGAGTCCGATTAAAAGTTTCGTACAGAAAACAAAGATTGCTGCAAAGAGGAGATGCCGGAAGGCAGTCGCGATTTTGGAAAATTTCCGTTAAAGGCTGGTGGTTCGTCAATCTAATCAAGGAGAACGCAGCGTGGGAGGATCATTCCGAAATCTGCTTATTTTCTAACCTACGTGGGAGGAAACCCTAATCATTTCGACTATGAAGCTTATTCGTAAAATTTCGGGTACTTCTTAATAAATTGTAAAATTGACATTTGAATTCCACCAATTTTTTGTATGTCTCCATTTTTGTGTAGAATCTGCAGGTCGCCGTGCTTATGTTCCGGCAGTGTGGCAAAGGAATTTCGGTGCCGCATCAGAAGAATTTTGTAAGCAGAGTTATGCTGATAAGGCTATTGAAAAGAACAACTTTACTGGCTCAATCGCATCCCTGCGAAGGTTTGCGTCTTCTTACAGTTGATACGAGCGGTGCTTAAGTTTTCTGTAGTATTCATGTTTTGTTTTCAGTTAGATTGAGTTTCTTTTTTCTTATTGGGAATTTTATCAGGCATTATTTGTCCCGGGATGTGTATGATGATACGATGCTGGACCGAGTAAAGCATGACAGGGATACACTTCACTCCCTTATTATGAGGACGATGAGAGGGAAAGGAACGAATGATGCATTTTTTTACCACGAGGAATTGAGATCCGTTGATGATTTTTATCAGGCAAATGGGAATCTTATGAAACACAATCTTACTCATCCAAAAGATGTTTATCCTAGCTTTTGTTTGGAGCTTTTTATCAAGCCATGTTGTTCAAGATCATTGATTGATGCACCTGAGACAGATGAGTTAGCTAGTGATGATTATGGGGTCTTAAGGGCTGATAGTGTAAAGAAGAAGAGGAAAAAGAAGATGAACAAACACAAACTGCGGAAACGGAGAAAGATGTTGGGAAGGAAAAGCCGTGCGTAGTTTCTATAATTTTGTTCTTGTGATGGCAAACCACATATTCTCAAAATGTGATTGCCCATATGAAGGATTCTTCTATCTTCTTCTATTTACGGGTAAATGTCTTCTAAATAGAGATGGCTTGGATCTTCAGTAGATATTATTGCACTAAATCTTATTATCAGTATCTTTGGCTGGAGCATTATTATTCAATCGCTTTACAAATGGATCACCATTTCTATTAATTTCTTACCAAGAGCTCTGAATTGCTTTTGCTTTCTTACCTTTTGATATTACTTGCGTTAACTGGAATCCAAATTCACTTGCAGAGCATGTCAACAGGCAAAGCTGAAAGCTTTCGGGCTTAAGATTCAATGGGCATGGTCTAACCCCATATAGGATGAAAATTGGAAGTAGGGAGAAATGGGAACCACAAGAATAATAAGTAAAACGTAAGGTTGCAGGTGGACCAATCAGACAAATGGCTTCCATATTTTCTTCTCTTACTCCCAGACTCTTCGTCCCCAATTCGCTCCCCAAACATTCGCCACCCAAATCTCTGTCCCATTCCAATTTCATCTCTCCATTACTTATATCTGCTTCTGCTTCTGGCGACAAGCTTAATCGGAACTATTTCTCAGGGGGGGTTGACTCTCGTGGCGGATTGAACAAACTCCTCGACACGGTGTTCGCGCTCTGTGCTTCAGTTGCTCTATCGGCTTCTTTAGTGCTCATATCTGTTGATCCCGCATCAGCTTTTGTAGTTAGCACTCAGAGAAAATTGCAGTCCGATGAACTTGCTACGGTGCGGCTCTTCCAAGAGAACACGCCATCTGTAGTTTATATTACTAACCTAGCTTCGAGGTAGTTTTGCGCGTTGAATATTTCCATATTTTGAAATGTTTCTGATATTTTAGATTTCAGGCAAGATGCTTTTACGCTGGATGTACTGGAGGTGCCACAAGGATCAGGTTCTGGGTTTGTTTGGGATACAAAGGGTCACATTGTAACCAACTATCATGTGATTCGGGGTGCCTCTGATCTCAAGTACTCTCCTTCTCTTCTCTTTTATTTTAGCTTTGTTTTGATGTGTTTGATGAATTGAATCTTGTCAAAAGTGATATTTTCCGTGGTATTGGGATCATGAGTATCCTTATATGCTTACATGAGTATCATTTCATAAAGGGTGACTCTTGCTGATCAGAGTGCGTACGATGCAAAAGTTGTTGGTTTTGATCAGGACAAAGATGTTGCTGTGTTGTATATCGATTCTCCTGAAGAAAAGTTAAGACCAATACCTATTGGTATATCTGCAGACTTGCTTGTGGGTCAAAAAGTATATGCAATCGGTAATCCTGTGAGTAAACACAAACTACTTGATGATTATTCCAAGTTCTCTTCAAATAAACTCATTCTTCTTGGGTATATCCTAACTTTTTTTCTTTTTATTTGGCTACAGTTTGGACTTGATCATACACTTACAACAGGTGTCATCAGGTATAATGAAGTTATTGAATATAGTGTTTCTGCTGTTTAGCCTTTATGGGAGATGCTTATTTTATAATGTTTGCAGTGGATTACGTAGAGAAATCAGCTCTGCTGCTACCGGCCGGCCAATTCAGGATGTTATTCAAACGGATGCTGCGATTAATCCCGGTAATAGTGGAGGACCACTACTTGATAGTTCAGGAAACCTTATTGGAATAAATACTGCAATATACTCCCCTTCTGGTGCTTCATCTGGTGTGGGATTTTCTATCCCAGTTGACACAGTAAGTGTTGTAGAAGCAGCTGCTAACTTTCCCTTGTATCTGTTGATGAATTGATTAGCCTCCAGGTTAGCGGCATAGTTGATCAACTGGTGAAGTTTGGTAAGGTGACGAGACCTATACTTGGCATTAAGTTTGCACCTGATCAATCAGTAGAGCAACTTGGAGTGAGTGGGGTTCTCGTCTTGGATGCTCCTTCTAATGGACCAGCCGGGAAAGCAGTATGTTAATGCCACTTTCATTTGTACAACAAGAGGTTGAGGTTGAGGTTAATGGGAATTGATTTGACTCTTCTTCCTTTATTACACAGGGTCTTCAGCCCACAAAGCGGGATGCATATGGAAGACTCATTTTGGGTGATATTATTACATCCATCAACGGAAAGAAAGTCTCTAATGGTAGTGATTTGTACAGAATCCTTGACCAATGCAAAGTTGGTGATAAGGTAAGGATACATACAGAATCCTTGATCAATCATGCAAAGCGAGATGAATTGATGAGTTTGTTTCCCTTTGCCTTGCTTGCTACAGGTTGTTGTCGAAGTGTTGCGCGGTGATCACCTGGAAAAAATCCCTGTACTCCTCGAACCCAAGCCAGATGAATCATGATGCAGGCACCGTACCGATCTTGTATAATGTTTCAAGTGGGCATTGTCATATACTCAAAGGAATGCAAAGCCATTATTTCATTTTAGACATGTTCTACTTGTAATAGAATATGGATTATGAAAATTATATAATGCCATGAATTCCCCACTATCTTCTGCTCCACCAGTTCCAAATGTTAATTTCAGGGCTTAGGGCGCAGAGTAGACATTATTTTGGATTAAAGTTATGCGTTATGTGCTCATGAGATTGCGTTTGTTTGATAGAATTGGTGAACGGCAATGAAAACATTGAACTTATCGAGTTACAGACATACAAGAAATCCCAGTAAAGTAGGCCTAGGCCATCGTTTATTCTCCAGTTCTTAGGAATTGTTTTACATCTTCTAAGTCCGGGCGGTGGTGATTCCTCCGCCGCCGCCGCCTTCCTGTCCCTTAGACTTAATAGTCTCACCAGCTTGCTTAGTTTTCTCTCCCATCATCTCTCCCACTTGTTTAGTCTTCTCCCCAACTTGAATCGTTGTCTCCTGAACCCGTCGCTTAACGTACTCTAAAGGCTCTTGCCCCGTAGCCTGCCTAAGAGAATTTAGAAGCCAAGAGAGTGATGACAACCCAGTTAGCCCAAAAGCACCAGAAGTCAATATTCCAGTGACTGCTCCAGCAAACAGAATGGCGGCAGGTACTAAAACAGGGCTACAAAGCAAGAAAAGGGGTGTGGCAACAGCAAGACCAAGGAGAGTTCCAGCTAACGTGATCCCAGCAAGGCCAAGAAGGGAAGCACCTATGGGAAGAAGAGTAATGACTGCAATCACTTGAGAAGTAGAAGGTCCCCTTGAAGTGTAAGGAATAATGCCTTTCATCCCAGCTTCGTGGCGCTGTGGATGAACATGAATCTGATGCGGCTGTGGACGGTCACGATCTGCCATTTTTTTCGAGGTAAGGTTAAGAAAAGTGGCTGTTTAAGTAGATGGAGGATTGAGTGCAACGTGGTGTGTTGCATGTTTGCCGCCCTCGCATGGGATCCAAATTTCGTAATGTTCCTTCCACTTCAATATCTATGCGTCACGTGTCACGCTAATTTGTGTTTAGTTCGTCGTTATTTCAATATGTTTTATGATTTATTTGACATTAAAATATTATTATTTATAAATTAATCGTGGTATTAATAATATTGGTGGATTTGGTTTGGTTTACGTTGGATTGAATATAACTTGTTGAATTTAGGAAAAAAATATATACGAACCTTTTAGAGTTTTTTATTTTTATTTGCTCAAATTATTAATCATATAAATTGAAAATTGTTAAACAATTGTATATTTTCTTTAAGTTAATAATTTAATTTATTTAATTATTCCGATATATCTTGTATAATGATATCATGAGCTTGTTCGGTATAACATTATATACTGGTTTTTAAAACATTAATCGGATAGAAAGATAGATTGATGGAATTGATCAATGACATTAGTTTTAATTCTAATTGTACGATAATTTGAATACAAAATTGTATTTGTAGATTTATAATATATATAATCTAAAAAAAATATCTATGCATTATGTTGTTTAATATTATTTTATTTAAAATTCGAGTTTGGGTTGAAATTTCGAAGGGTATTATTTAATTTTAAATTTATGAGATAATTTGATTTTTGAATATTTCATCATTAATTTTATTCTAATAAAATATAAAATATAATTTAATGTTAAGATTGATGGTTTAAAATCAATACTACTTATAAGACAAGTTTAGTTTTAAAAATATTAATATATTATCATTCAAAACCTTTAAATTTAAAATTTTATTTATCTAATTTTGAATTTTTTAAATTTAAAATAAAAAATAATCTCAATTTACAAAAAACAACTGGATCACCAAATTTTATGGAATGAACTTTATTTCGACAAAAATATCAAAGTTTCGATGAAATTCAAAACAAAGGTTATAATTAACCTTCATATTCTATTATATTGTAAACTCTGAGTGTCAGAGTAAATGAGTCACAAAAATGATAACTCTTAAACCGCATGTAAAAGTAGACAAAACGTATGGTCCTTCTACGTCAACGCCCATGATTACATGGGCGTTGTATTTCCTCCGCGTAAATACACCCCGCGGACAAGGACTTGGACGTCCCTTGTACGCGGAAATCACAAATTTTATTTTTTTAAAATTTTATTTAATTATAAAATATATATTAAATATTAATTATATTTAGTTGATAATTAAATTAATAATTTTATATAAGATTAATAATTTTGAAATGTGGATAATAAAAACGAAATACGAACAATGTTTTTATATCGGTTCGGAATCACATACTTGTCCGGCCGATATGAGCGGTACGATCGGTATACCGATCGAGATACCAAATTTTATTTTATTTTTAAAAAAGTTAATATTAATTAGTTTTTTAGGGTTAGACATTAAAAAACCCGCAAATCGACCCTAATATTCGGTACCGGGTTGTACGAAAAAAATATCGGTACCAATCGAAATTTGACATACCGGATGGTGCACCTCTGGTATACCGTCCGGTATGAAAATATTGAATACGATTACAATCGAAACAAAATATAAAGAACAATATAAAGTAATATACGACAAGATCATCGAAATAATTAGAATGATCACTATTCTAATAGAAAATTGATGAGATAGAAAAATAAAATTAAATTTGGAGAGATAAGATGATGGGAATGAAAGAGAAATAAAAAATGATGTGGATGAGTGAAAATTTTTAGAAATATAAAGAGAATATGATGTAGATGTAAGAGAATAATGACGTGTAGAGAGATTTATACGATAGAAATTGTTTTTGGTGCAGACAAATATTATAGTATAAAAGCTTCTCTGCTTAAGCATTCAATAGATGAAGTAAAAAAAACGTTTATTTTATTATACTGCACTGCAGAAACGAAGGGACGAACGCGTAACGTAAAGTGGGCGGGAAAGTAGATTTCCTAAAACACAAAACCGTATGGTGTAAGCCTCTGAAAACAACACGCTTTTAGGTCAAGCTTTCTCTCTATAAATACCCCTCCTTTTGCCGCCACCCTCAATTTTCTCTGCAATTTTAATGGGTTTCTCTGCAAACAACACCCAAGTTGTATTATGCGAAGACGTCGATGCCAAATTATGGATTCTCAAGCCTCTACTCACCAACGCTTCTTCTGATGAAAATGACACTGGGATTTCTCCGTCCACCCCGACGGCGCGTGAGTATAGAATACCGAAACCTCTTCATTGTCCGCCTCCACCTCCTAGAAAGCGCCCAACTATCTCCTCCGGCCCTTGTTTTCCGGCGCAACCCAGAGAGTACTTCAGACCTCCTGAAGACCTGGAATCCATATTCATGTGCCGCTAAATCTTTTTCATCTGTTACTTAATCCTTAGTAGTATTTGTTCTTTCCGTTTCTTAGACTCTGGTTATGTATAGACAGTAGAAAGATTATGTAAGAGTGAGGAATTTGTCTGTAATTTGGCAAACATTTAGAAGGAATCACACGTGCAACTGACTCTATTTAATGAAAGCTACAGTAACCAGTAAAAACATTTTTCACCTTCTTCCAACTTTACTTACTTCCCTTTGTGGAACTTGAACAACCCAATCTAAGACCAGATTCATCGGCTTGACCATTTACATGCAAAGTTTTTATGCCTTGTAGTAGTGTAATAGTACAACAATACTGTTACTCTTATGTGAGAGTACACGTCCTTGATTCAGCAACTTAAATATTATTCATTGAATGAGATTTGAAATAAACGAACTGTATATGAAATATTATTAAGAGTTTTGTTTGGTTTGAGGCTTTTCAACGACAGAACTGTGGATGGGAGTGGTAATCGTACGCGTTGGCGGTGGGATCTGGTTCTGTAGCAGAAGTTGATTGAATGGAAAAAGAGAATCCAATGTGGGATTTTGACTATTTATTCCTTTTAACTTTACACAATCAATCTGTGTTTACTTTTAAGGAACAAGTTTATTTTGTTGTATTAATGATGAAGTAAGTAACTGAGTGATATTGGAAAGACAGCCGTAAATGTTAGAAATGGAAGTCGAGTGATATTCGAAGTATTTGTCGACGAATATGATCGGCTGGTGAGATCAAATACGGAATACTTGGTTTGGTCGGATGGCATGACGGACCAGTGGCACTAAGTGACTAATGTCGATAGGCATGGAGCTTGATCGAGAAAAATTTAACATGAGGATGTGATGTTGATCGATTTGATTGATCTCGTCGATCGATCAATGATATTAATCTTATGATTATGATGAATCTATTTGATAGCGGTTGAATTGGATTTTGATTCACCTATTTTGTTGGTTACCTATATGGAATAAGATACTGTATATCTTGTTTACTACATATATTAAAGAAAATATGATAATATGTCTTGCTTGGTAAGATATTTCATAATTAGATCATAGTCCGAATCCTATAAATAAAGATTCTCATATACACTATTGTGAGACGTAATATATTATTCTATATTCTTCTTATAATAGTGAATTAATGACCAATTACTATCGATCATGTGGTTATTGTAGATTTTGGGTTTCCATGGCAAATCATACATTTTCTATTTTTTTTATTTACATTTGATTCTAATAATGTCTAACTCTAAATAAAGAGAATTCTTATGAAGATGAATTTTTCCCAACAATCTTGGGATTGAGAAATTACACAACCAGGAACTATGGTTTAGTTAACCACCTAATGTTTAAACTAGAGTCACCGTCAATAAGAAGAACATCCATCGCTGTGGCACTGAGAATGCGGGACCCTGCATCTTTTAGACTGATGGGATCACCGCCCTATCACATTATCTTGTTTCTCTGAAAACTGTTGCAAACACAACTCAGAGCTTCAGTTTGTTGGGTACTTGAGTAAACTGTATGTCATTATCTTCAGCTAAGATTCAAAATATGTGTTGTACGAGATTGCAGTGCAGGGAAAATTATTCACAAAGTGAAAAGCCTTTATCTGTAATATTGTTGTCATACCAGCATGATAACTGAGGGCTTATGGTACAGGGAAATAACTAGTTCCAGTGCTTCGAACTCTAATTCTTGGCTTAAAGGGAATTATTCTCCTTCATCTTAGCTCGAATTTCCAACTTGACAAGCCTCTTTAGATCTTGAAAAGGAAGAGATTCAGGGTCTTTCCTCTTCAGCTCGCTAAGCGCAGGACGTTTATCGAGCAAATGCCACAGCCAAACCGGGTACTCTGAGTCAAACAAGATTTTAGGGTCATGCCCATCTTTCAAAATGTTAGCTCCAAAAACTGTAGTTGTTTTGAATTCGTTGCTTATAACTGATGCCCCTGGACCATCAGCAACTGCACCACCTTTAGTGCCTTACTTGGCTTTGGAACCACCGGGAGCGAATGTTGAATGCTACAGAAAGAACAAATCTCATTACTATAATCCATATGAACCCTAACAAAAGAAATATTAATTGATATTGTGTCGTTGCATCTCTAAGTTATGCCCAATTACCATACAAACAAAGGAAACCCAACTTCACATTAATGTGGTTAATTGACAACACAGGTTAATGTAGATGAACTTGCCTTTCTTCATATATATAACATATAAAAAATCCTCGATAACAGCTGGGAAAATAAATTACAAGCTTTCAACAATTCTAGCTATCGGTGTTGGATTCATAAAATTAAAGGCTGACAAAAAATGAAGATCCAAAATTACCGCGAAGGAGTGAGAAATGATTACAGACGTTGATCAGCAATGGAGACAGGAAATAACCCTACGCAAGAAGACGATCACCCAATTGAATGAATTCGGTTTAGGAAATGGGAGATGGGAGGTAACGAGGAAGAGATTAGGAGTAATTTACAATTAAAAAATTTAAAAATAAAAATAAAGTATTTATTACGCTAAGCGGGCCGGCCCATTAACATGGTAGGGTTTAAGATCTAGTTGGGGAAAATCATTCTCCAGAAAAACCTTCGTTGCTCCTCTTCTGCCAATTTGCATTCTTTCGTTGACGTATTTCTGACGAATTACGATGGGGAGCAGCCAAGCCGCCGTTTCGTTAATGACGAACATCGCTCGCGCTGCTTTAAGCCTTGGTCTAGGCACCACCGTCATCAATTCATCGCTCTACACCGTTGACGGTGGTCAGCGTGCCGTTCTATTCGATCGTTTCCGTGGGGTTATTGAGGAAACTGTCGGTGAAGGGACGCACTTCTTGATCCCTTGGCTTCAGAAGCCTTACATCTTCGACATTCGCACTCGTCCCCATACTTTTTCGTCTGTCTCAGGTACAGTTTTCTTTAAGGCCTTAAGTTTACCATTGACGGATTGATTTGGTTGAATTTTTCTTAATTTGCATGATTAATTACATTTTATGTTAGGCACTAAGGATCTGCAGATGGTGAATCTCACTCTCCGTGTTCTCTCCCGTCCTGAGGTCAATCGTTTATCTGACATATTCAAGACATTGGGTTTGGAATATGATGAGAAAGTGCTCCCATCAATTGGCAATGAGGTTCTCAAAGCAGTGGTTGCTCAATTTAATGCTGACCAGTTACTCACTGAGCGACCCCATGTATCTGCTCTTGTTCGTGATAGTTTGATCCGAAGGGCAAAAGATTTCAACATTGTACTCGATGATGTTGCTATAACTCATTTATCATATGGTGCTGAATTCTCAAAGGCTGTGGAACAGAAGCAGGTTGCACAGCAAGAGGCTGAACGTTCCAAGTTTGTGGTGATGAAAGCTGAGCAAGAAAGGAGGGCTGCAATTATTAGAGCTGAAGGAGAAAGTGAAGCTGCTAAGTTGATCTCTGATGCAACTGCTGCTGCAGGTACGGGGTTGATTCAGCTTAGGAAAATTGAGGCAGCAAAGGAAAATGCTGCATCCATGGCTCGTAATGGTAATGTGGTATATTTACCCAGTAACAATAACATGCTTCTCGGAGTCAATCCCGGTCGTATCTAATTACAGGTAGCATTGAATAATTATATGTTTTGTGCCCTGTGTGGTGAACTTTCATTCATTTCAATTACTTGACTTCGATTAGGCTTGCACTTACTGATTACCATGCATTTTGATCACTGAAAGTTTGAATATAAGATTTCATTAACAATCAATGTTTTAAAAATCAGTACCGGTCGGTATACCGGACAAGCTCATTGGATCGGTATGTCGGATATGTTTCAGGTATATTAGATATGTATTGGATTCGTACTGGAATATTAAAATAAATTATAAAATATTCATATTTTATTTTTTTAATATAAAACCCGATCCAATTCGTAAGAACCGATCCGACCTGGAAAATACATGTACATGTCGGTATTTTGTCAAAATACCGGTAGAATCCGGTACACCCGAAATTTCTGGTATATCGGACTGGTATACCAGAAATTTAAAACATTATTAACAATGCATCAAGATTTGTGAATGCATGTGATTTTGTTTTTCAAAATTCATTTTAGGATGACTAGGACTCTTATTTAATTTTAACTAAAGGAGTTTGACTTGTTTGTCAAATGTAAAAATATATTCAAATATTATTCAAATTTTTAAAATATTGTTCATGTTTGTTTTCATCTTTGTGTTCGTATTCATGTTCATTTTTGTTTGAGTCTATATAAAAAATATAGAAATTTGATGTGGAATTCGTATTCGTTTATAAATAATATAAAAAATAATTAAATTCTAATATTTGTTAATATTTTAATTTGAATAATGAAATACTAATAAGTCAAAAAATATGTGTGGATGTAAAAATAATGAACCAAATTGGTTGGGTTCAATTAGAATTAGGCAATGTGAAAGAAGAATTAGCCGTTACTGATTACTTATTCTTTAAATAATTAATTACCTAATGCTGAGGATACCCATAACAAAATTAGCCAATCTGAATCAGTGTTTTAAATTTCGGTACGGATTTTTTCGGGTCGTGACGAGTTTTTGCGGGTTTGATCGGATTTTTGTGGATTAGGTTGGATTTTATATTAAAAAAAAATATAAATAGTAGTGAGAACTCTAGGACCATGTACCCTACAATGGATGATGCCAATAACGATTAGATCGACTCATGTGGTAAAAACGAACTTGTGCAGCCCAGTAGTATACTTAAGATAAAATGACCCGGTGTTCCGCGATGGGATCGAAGATAACCTTGGCGAAATAAAACGGTTTCTGACAGTTGGCCCAATGGTTTGGTCCAAACGGTTACAAACCCATGCGTTCCACGCTTCGGACCTCCACATGTTTACCACGCCTTGGGCCAGATCACACAGACCACGCTTCGATCCCGGCCTCGTTTTACATCGCGTGACAGCAACCTCTAACAAACCTGTCAGAGACACTTATAGAACGTGGATTACATACGCCATCAACTCTATAAATACAGAGCACAACGACGGAAAAAGGAGGATCTTTTGGACGCATAAGAACATGCCGTTACTCTACCGGAGTTCTTATTACTTTCTTATATTTTGTTATATTCTTAAAGCCTTTGTTGCAATCTGTAATGAATTATCCAATTAGTGAACAGGCTAAGAGCTTATCTCGCTCTTAATCAAGTGATTTTTTCCCCATTTCATGGGGTTTCCACTATAAATTGCCTTGCATCGTTATTATTTACATTTTTAAATCGTTTTCCCACAAAAAACAAATCATAACCGAGTTCGTTTCTTAACGAACCGGACGACTGTTGGTACCCACTAAAAAGGGACCATAACAAATATTTTATAATTTAATTTATTTTAATATTCCGGTACGGATCCTATACATATCCGATATACCCGAAGCATATCCGATATATTGATCCAATGAATGTATGGTATACAGATGGCTACCGATTTTTAAAAGATTGATGTGAATTTTGAATTTCGATTTTTATTGGAAAAACAAACCCTTCCTTCCCATTCCTTAATTTTGATTCATAATGACTTTACTAGCCAATTTGGATTTGTCCTTCGTCTTCTGCTCTGGCTCGTGACTCCAAACGGAAACGTAACCCTCGTGAGTCGTGACGCCTGAAAAGATCGACGTTCTAAAGGTTGTTGGTGTCTTGGTGGTATCGGAGAAACTGCAAACTCTTCAGGTAAGGGGCAGGGAAACTCCTCTCCGTTCCTACCGGTAATTAAGCTTATTCGTTGAAGAGACGGGGGAGTTGGTCATTTCAACTGAGGCGTTTGGGGCTTCTCTCGTCAACTTCCCTTTATCATCTATAGATCTTCTTTTTTGGGGGAATCGGGAGAAGATTTGCTGATTTCGATTTTCGTTTTCCCTGATTCAGGCAAGCGAACAATATCTAGTATTGATTGTTTTAGATGAAATCGCCACTTCGGAAACTGAAGAAATTTGGACTGCATAAGAGCCAGATGGAGGATACCTTGATTCCGTTTGTTTCCTCGCACATGGATGGATTAAATCAAGCCGCGAAGGTGAGACAGGTTTTTCCTTGTGTTGTAGTGCCGCGGCGTGTTCATCACTGTGTGATGCAATTTATTCTTAGGTCAAATTTGTTTTGAAATCAATGTTGATGCTTATTGTAACTATTTGTATGTTGGTTTCAAAAAAAGATTGTACTAATACTTGTTTCGAATCATTTTTCTATACTTACAGGGGTTTAGATCTATGATGTGGGTTTAGATGGAATTTCAGAGACTTAAACGAGTGTAATCGGGTTTATCTGTCTAATTTTGAAAATGTATCTTCATATATGCTGAAATATTCATTCGTTTATGTTTTGTTTTGGTGATAAATGTATCTGCGGCTGGTCATTTTGCCTACAATGTATACTCATTGTCTTTGCTGTTCATGGCTTACGAAATGAAACTAACTAGTTCGTTCTGGTAATTTACCCTTGCAGGATTTAGAAGACATGAAAGCATGCTATGATGCTCTGGTTTCTGCTGCTGCCGCTACAGTGAACAGTGCTTATGGTACTGATTTGTCTAATATTGTCCTGGATCTGAAAATGTAAATATAAATTTTTTGAAAAAACTATCATACAGAAGTTAAAATTACACATTGCATTGAATTAGTTGACTGATATTGATGAGTTGATTTGATCACACTTCTTAAATATAGTGAATTCATGTCACCTTAACATGTTTTTTACCTCGATATATGTTTTAATGTTTCTCCATTCAGAGTTTTCGGAATCATTGCAAGATATGGGAAACTCCCTACTGGAAAAGACTTTGATCCATGATGACGGAGAGACTGGTTAGTGAACTATTTAGTCCAGTTTTTATTTTGTATGCCACCTTGTGTTATGCCAAATACTTAATTTCAAACTAGTTCCTGATTCAAATATGATATTTGAGTAGTGCTTAATCTTTTAGAGCTAAAACTTGTATAAAAAATTCTCATGCAGGGGAAGCATTATTATTCCTGGGAAGAGAGCAGCTTGAACTTCAAAAACTGTTTGATTGCTATGTTAGTTTTCATTGCCATTTCGAATTACGCATTGCCTTGGAGAATTTATCGTGGTGCAATTTTATATGATGCAGAGGTCTCAAATTATTTCAACAGTAACACATCCATCAGAGTCTTTCCTAACTGAGCTAAGAAAAGTGGAGGTCAAAACACTGCCAAATGCATCATCAATTCTGTAATTTCAAAGATTCTGACCTGTTTTTTTCGCTTATTTCTTTTGGTGCAGGAAATGAAATTGCAATGTGATGAGAAGAGGTATAGCTTCACTTTTCCCCCCTTGATTTATCTTTCTTTTACAACACTTTTTTGGCAACCCAAGATATTATATCAGTGAAATCTTATTAATCAAAACCCAGAGAATTGTTTGATCACATTGTGGGACAACTTAAGGAAAAAGGTTTAGCCAGACATGGTAAACTAGACACACTTACCTCGGACCAATTGAAGGCAGTTCGTGAAGAATATGAAGAGACAGCAAGATTGTGCATTTTCCGTGTGGAGTCTCTGAAAAAAGGGCAATGTCGAAGTCTACTGACATTGGCAGCTCACCATCATGCTGCACAGGTTTTACTTTACTGCAATAGTTTGATTTATGCTCTCAGCCTACTTTCAGTTTGCAATTAACTTCTATTTGTAAAAGCAGTTAAACTTCTTCCGGAAAGGACTTCACTCTCTCGAAACAGTAGATATACATATCAGAAGTGTTGCAGAGAAGCACCGTATCGATTATCAGCAATCTGATTCAAGTTATGAGGAATTCGATGATGGAAGATACACTATAGATGCTCAAAACACGAGCAAGGAGGCAGATTCTGAGGTGAGCATCTCATTCATCACCTGCCAAATGACCATGTCCTGTTATAATAGTTCCATGCTTTGTTTTTTCTCCCCAGATTCTGTTTCCTCATTTCTATGCTAGAATTAACCTTTAAGTGCCAAGTATTTTGAGCTAACATTTCAGATCCCTTATAGATTTAATTGTCTTCTCAAAATTAGCACGAACATTCTCTTCATTGTAGTTTATGTGTGCAGTTTCTGGGGTATGCTTTGTTTTGTCTGCCTTTTTATTTTTTTCAGAATGTGAAAGAACCATTTGTCTTTATAATTCCAATTATTATTGTTCTTGTGTGTCTTGAATGGTTGTTTTCCATCTTGCTATATGTAATCGTGTTGTCTTTTCACCAGCGCTACGTTATTCACTACTGCTCCATGTTTACAGAAATCAAGAGTATCTGTAGGGAAGTCTCTGGGGGAACCGGTGCCCAGTCAGCTGCACAAAGCTGTTAGTCATTCTGCTCCTCTGACTTCAGAAAATTTTGATCCTGCTGAAAGGCTAAGAGAGACTCGACCATCTGTACAAAAATTTAATACACATGTGCTGCCTACTCCAGATGATGCAAAGAGTTCATCAACCAGTTCTACGTCTCTCTCAAGTGGTATGTTAGTCCGAGGAGGAAGCTCAAAAAATTTATGGCATTCATCCCCACAAGACAAGCAGAAGAAATCTGTCAATGAGGCATTGTCTTCTCACAGTATCCCAAAATCACATCTGTCAACTGAAGAAAACATCAACAACAAACATCAGCTCCCCTTACCCCCTCGGCTGACTGAGACAATTGATTCAAATAGCATATATGATGTCCATAAGATCACAAGGCAAGCTTTCTCTGGTCCCTTGGCAGGCAAATCGTTAGCCAACAAGGCACTTGTGGCAGTGAGTGAAATATATGGTCGTGCCTCCGGTACTCAGCCGGTGTTCTCTTCAAGTGTGTCTCAAAGTGCTCCTCCATCTAAAGTAAGCGAACTTCATGAGCTCCCTAGACCCCCAGATTCTTTCAACACAACAGCAGTGCGCTGTGTTGGGGCACAAAGGCATTCTGCACCATTGGTATCTCCTACAAGTAGAAATGTTTTATCATCAAATGAAGGGCTTCCTCATCTTACTGTTTCACGGAGCTTCTCAATTCCATCTTCTAGTACTAGAAGTATATTCCAATCTGGTAAGCTATTTCAATCATCTTCTCAAGTTGGGAAGATGACAGAAGTGGTGGAGGGTTCTGTAATTTCTTCGTTAACACCTTCACGCGTCAAGTCATTTAACTCTAGACAGATATAAGGTATAAGACCATTTTATTTGAACACTTGAGCTTCTTCTGTTTGCATGATTTTGTTCTATTCTGCGCAGGTGACGAAAGGTAATGAAGGATTAGTTATGGTTTCAAAATTTGAACCTTTGAAGTAACAATTGTAAGTAGCTACGAATGATTCGGTATTTTATTAAGATTGTGACTTGTGTAAGCGTGGGGTCATTTTAGTAATTTTGTAATATTTGTTGTTTGTTTTAAAGGTTTTCAATGGGATGAAAGAATCCGAAAACAAAAGGTTTATGGTATATTATAATGGGCTGGGCCGAGTTGGCACGCCTGGATATTATCGGCCCAATTTAAAGTCCGTTCTTTGATATTAAGAAGAGGGTCACAACGGCTGGATTCCGTAGGTTTGAGATTTGCATTTCAAATTTGAATCTCTATTTTAACCTAATATTTTTGATTTCTCCACTTTCAGTTTTTTCTTACCATTGCTGGTTTTCTTTTCTCTCATCTGTTTCTTATCGCCGATCTACAGGCGAGGGCGATCCATATCTTTTTGAATTCATCGCTATTTCTCAAATTTCTTCCTGCTGTTGTTTATATCGTGCATCGCTACAAAATTCAAACGAGGTTAGGGTAAATCGCTCTGGCAACATTAGGTTTGTTTTCCTTCCTCCTCGCCGTTTAAATCCTATAATCTGCATCCTTGTTTATTGTGGATGCCGTTCGTTATTTTATGAAATGGATCATCTCTATTTCTCATTTTGGTTCTTGATTTTGATCAGATCCTGCCTCGCTGCAAAAACAAACGAAGAGGATAAATTGCTCAGGTAAAAGAAAAACTAGGTTTATTTTTCCTTACTTTTCGCTGTTCTTTGCAATGTTTTTATATTCGTTCACTGTTTTATGAAATACGATCTCAGTTAGATCACTTGATGATAGGAATNTATTCAAATTTTTAAAATATTGTTCATGTTTGTTTTCATCTTTGTGTTCGTATTCATGTTCATTTTTGTTTGAGTGTATATACAAAATATAGAAAAAATATAGAAATTTGACGTGGAGTTTGTATTCGTTTATAAATAATATAAAAAATAATTAAATTCTAATATTTGTTAATATTTTAATTTGAATAATGAAATACTAATAAGTCAAAAAATATGTGTGGATGTAAAAATAATGAACCAAATTGGTTGGGTTCAATTAGAATTAGGCAATGTGAAAGAAGAATTAGCCGTTACTGATTACTTATTCTTTAAATAATTAATTACCTAATGCTGAGGATACCCATAACAAAATTAGCCAATCTGAATCAGTGTTTTAAATTTCGGTACGGATTTTTTCGGGTCATGATAAGTTTTTGCGGGTTGGACCGGATTTTTTATGGTTAGGTTGGGTTTTATATTAAAAAAAATAAAATATGAATAGTGGTGAGAACTCTAGGACCAGATACCCTGCAATGGATGATGCCTAATAACGATTAGGTCGACTCATGTGGTAAAAACGAACTTGTGCAGCCCAGTAGTATACTTAAGATAAAATGGCCCGGTGTTTTGCGATGGGATCGAAGATAACCTTGGCGAAATAAAACGGTTTCTGACAGCTGGTTCGGTTCAAACGGTTACAAACGGTTCGGTTCAAACGGTTACAAACTCATGCGTTCCACGCTTCGGACCTCCACACGTTTACCACGCCTTGGGCCAGATCACACAGACCACGCTTCGGTCCCGGCCTCGTTTTACATCGCGCGACAGCAACCTCTAACAAACCTGTCAGAGGTAGTTATAGAACGTGGATTACATACGCCATCAACTTTATAAATACAGAGCACAACGACGGAAAAAGGAGGACATTTTGGACGTGTAAGAACATGCCTGTTATTGTCCCTTTTTAGGGGGTACCAACAGTTGTCCGGTTCGTTCAACAAACGAATTCGGTTCTGATTTGTTTTAGATGTGGAAGACGATTAAAAGCTGGAAATAAGTAAATGCACAACGATGTATAGTGGAAACCCCAGGAATTGGGGTGAAAACCACTTGACTAAGAGCATAATATGCTCTTAGCCTGTTCACTAATCAAATAACTCATAGTTAATACAACAGAGGCTAAAGAAAATGACAAGGAAAAAAAAGCGGTAAGAATTCCGGCAGGGTAACGGCCTGTTCTTCCGCGTTCAAAGGGTCCTGCTATTTCCGTCGTCTTGCCCTGTATTTATAGAGTTCATAACGTGTGTAAATCACGCTCTGTAACTGCCTCTGACAAGTTTATTAGAGGTTGTTATCGCTGGATGTAAAACGAGGTTGGAACCGAGGCGTGGTCTGCGTGATCGGGCCCGAAGCATGGTAAACGTGGGAAGGCTCGAAGCGTGGTAAACGTGAGTTGTAACCGTTCTGTAACCGCTCGGACCGAACCCAGGTGCCAGCTGGCAGAAAACGCTTTATTTCGTTAAGGTTAGCTTCAGTCCTCTAGTTGAACATCGGGCCGCTCTTCCTTAGAGGTGTAAATGGGCTGTAGGAATTCATTTTCGCTATTTGAATTGGCCCAACCGTTGCTGGGCCTTACCCATCACAAGGTACCCGATCCTAGAGTTCTCATCAATGCCGTTACTCTGTCGGAGTTCTTATTGCTTTCTTATATATTGTTATCTTCTTAAAGCCTTTGTTACATTCTATAATGAATTATCCAATTAGTGAACAGGCTAAGAGCTTATCTCGTTCTTAGTTAATTAGTTTTTCTCCAATTCCTGGGGTTTCCACTATAAATTGTCTTGCCTCGTTATTATTTACATTTTTAAATCGTCTTCCCACCAAAAACAAATCATAACCGAGTTCGTTTCTTAACGAATCGGATGACTGTTGGTACCCACTAAAAAGGGACCATAACAAATATTTTATAATTTAATTTATTTTAATATTCCGGTACAGATCCGATATATCGATCCAATAAATTTATCTGATATATCGGTCGGTACCGATTTTTGAAACATTGTTGTGAATTTTGAATTTCGATTTTCATTGGAAAAACAAACCCTTCCTTCCCATTCCTTAATTTTGATTCAAAATGACTTTACTAGCCAATTTGGACTTGTCCTTCATCTTCTGCTCTGGCTCGTGACTCCAAACGGAAACGTAACCCTTGTGAGTCGTGACGCCTGAAAAGATCGACGTTCTAAAGGTTGTTGGTGTCTTGGTGGTATCGGAGAAACTGCAAACTCTTCAGGTAAGGGGCAGGGAAACTCCTCTCCGTTCCTACCGGTAATTAAGCTTATACGTTGAAGAGACGGGGGAGTTGGTCATTTCAACTGAGGCGTTTGGGGCTTCTCTCGTCAACTTCCCTTTATCATCTATAGATCTTCTTTTTTGGGGGAATCGGGAGAAGATTTGCTGATTTCGATTTTCGTTTTCCCTGATTCAGGCAAGCGAACAATATCTAGTATTGATTGTTTTAGATGAAATCGCCACTTCGGAAACTGAAGAAATTTGGACTGCATAAGAGCCAGATGGAGGATACCTTGATTCCGTTTGTTTCCTCGCACATGGATGGATTAAATCAAGCCGCGAAGGTGAGACAGGTTTTTCCTTGTGTTGTAGTGCCGCGGCGTGTTCATCACTGTGTGATGCAATTTATTCTTAGGTCAAATTTGTTTTGAAATCAATGTTGATGCTTATTGTAACTATTTGTATGTTGGTTTCAAAAAAAGATTGTACTAATACTTGTTTCGAATCATTTTTCTATACTTACAGGGGTTTAGATCTATGATGTGGGTTTAGATGGAATTTCAGAGACTTAAACGAGTGTAATCGGGTTTATCTGTCTAATTTTGATAATGTATCTTCATATATGCTGAAATATTCATTCGTTTATGTTTTGTTTTGGTGATAAATGTATCTGCGGCTGGTCATTTTGCCTACAATGTATACTCATTGTCTTTGCTGTTCATGGCTTACGAAATGAAACTAATTAGTTCGTTCTGGTAATTTACCCTTGCAGGATTTAGAAGACATGAAAGCATGCTATGATGCTCTGGTTTCTGCTGCTGCCGCTACAGTGAACAGTGCTTATGGTACTGACTTGTCTAATATTGTCCTGGATCTGAAAATGTAAATATAAATTTTTTGAAAAAACTATCATACAGAAGTTAAAATTACACATTGCATTGAATTAGTTGACTGATATTGATGAGTTGATTTGATCACACTTCTTAAATATAGTGAATTCATGTCACCTTAACATGTTTTTTACCTCGATATATGTTTTAATGTTTCTCCATTCAGAGTTTTCGGAATCATTGCAAGATATGGGAAACTCCCTACTGGAAAAGACTTTGATCCATGATGACGGAGAGACTGGTTAGTGAACTATTTAGTCCAGTTTTTATTTTGTATGCCACCTTGTGTTATGCCAAATACTTAATTTCAAACTAGTTCCTGATTCAAATATGATATTTGAGTAGTGCTTAATCTTTTAGAGCTAAAACTTGTATAAAAAATTCTCATGCAGGGGAAGCATTATTATTCCTGGGAAGAGAGCAGCTTGAACTTCAAAAACTGTTTGNCATTTTTATAGTATTAAATTTTATTTTTAAAACTAATATATCCAATTTATACTGTTTCACTAGAGACACGATACAGATATGAAAGCATCTTTACAGACCGATAAGAATATTACCCTTGATATATCAGATACAAAATAGCTTCTAATTCATAAAAGGGAAGTCAAGACATTTAAAACAAAAAATGACGACACAACGTAGGCAAATATGAACGACATGAAAATCAAGCAAATTCCTACCTAAACCTAAGATTGAATGATAAAAAATGTTCCCAAACAACAATGAATGGATATTGCCGATTAATACACAGAACTTTATAGACAATGTAGGGTAATTAAAAAAAACCTTAACTAAAACTTAAGATTTATTTTTTTATTAAACAACAATGTGGATCTTGCCGATCAATACACATAAATTCTAGACAATGTAAGAATATTTTTAAAAAAACTAGAAAGATATAAGATTTAATTGTTCCAAAAACAACAATAAACGGATTTCATTGAAAAATACAGAAGTCAATACACAATGTAGGAAAATAAAAAATCCTTGAATGATAGAAATATAAACCTAAGCCTGAAAAAAAGATTTAATCTTTTTAAACAAAGTGCTACGAAACAATAATGAACGGATCTCCCCGTGCAGAACTCCCATAGACAAAAAAATAGGAAAAAAGGAAACCTTAAATGATAGAAATAAAAATCTAAACTAAAACATAAGAATTATTTTTAAAAAGTCATCAGAAACAACAATGATCAGATCTCACCTAGAAGTAGGGGTGTTCACTATTCGATATTTACCAATTACTGAACCACATAACGAATTATTTTCATTACCGAATACCGAATTTTAAAAATCGGTTCAGTATTTGGTATTTGGTAATGAATTTATTGAGTTAATCGGTATTCGGTTTGATGAATACCAAACGAACATCCCTACCTAGAAATACGCATAACTCCCACAGACTCAATAACCGGAACAACAAATAAACCTAACAACCCAACAGAAATGAAACCAGGATGAGATAGATTGCGCATGCAATAATTTGATAAGCAAACTATCTCAAAGAAACAAACGACAGAGATAAGTGTTTCAATCAAATATTTGAATGATATGAACAACTTATAAGGCAAATTCCTATATCATCAACACATATGTCTAAAATTTAAAATCAGTTCTGTGAAATCCTTGAACGACAGAATTCAAAACCTAAATTAAAACAAACCGGACGATATGAACAAAGAATGAAAGAATATCAGCGATAAATCGCTAGATCCGGACGATCGATCTACAACTAGATTAAGAACACTATAGCTTCTAAACAGCGACAACGCAACCCAACAGATTCAAAATACAGAAAAAAGATGAACAAAACTTAACAATCGAACAGCAAATGAAATCATGAACGAGATCGATCGCAACCTGAATTCGAATAATAATCAAGGCAACGGCATGAAAATGGAAAAAGGGGGAAGATGGAAGTCGGATTTCAATTTCGAAAACCAAACCAACTTATGAAATGAGAGACGAACGTTAAGTTCATGATTATACGAAGTCGATATTGGGCTTCAGTATTGGGCCACAAAATCACGGGCCCAATAACTAACGTATTTAAAATTGGGCCGGATCTAATAAAATATAATTAAAATTTAGAATGAAAAGACGGAATAAGGAAGTAAAAAATGGTTGAATGAGTGGACCTGAGTAGGTTGGGTTGTGTACCCGTGACTGTGATGAACGGCTTGGGTATTTTACAGCCACAAATTGCCCAGCTACGCGACGAAAGGCATCACGGGTTGGAATTGGAATTCTTACTTTAAATGACAATTAGCTTTCTGCTTTCCCATCAACAACCAATTCATCCACTTCACATTTTACACTCCAATGCTGCCTTCAAAAATACCACAAAGCCTCTCTTGTTCTCCAATTACCAAATAGTAACTCTGACAATGATGTCAACAAGAGAGCCTGATCGCTAACCAGGTTCAGATGGTAACAACTTGTGATTAAAAAGCAGAGTGACAGGTGGTAGATTTTGGTGAAAGAACCTTCTCTAAGAAAACCAAGGCCACAAATTGGCAACGCGTACCCTACTTCCAATTGGCATGCCATATAACCGATAAATAGCAAGGGAATCAATATCTTTAATCTCCCAACAATGCCAATTGCCACCATTGCAATGTTTGTAGAATTAATGCCATTCTTAGGTACACTAATTAGTACCTTGAGTCTCATGTGTAACTTTTCTACTATAAAAGGAGACCAAGCCATCAGGTTTCCAACTGTCCAACTCATTCTTCATCACCCCCATAGCCACCAAATCTCTAGGAATGTGCATTTTGCCAAAAAGATTCTGCTGTTCTTGATATCCTCTTCTCTAGAATCAGAATGCCATATTGTAGAGGAAAGCATAGAATGAGAAACATATCCATCTTTTTTCTTCTATTTGCCACTACTGTATTCTTAGACAATTTTGGCAATGTGGGTGCAACAAGGACTCCTTATAGTCACAGGAAGCCAAGGAGCAGGAAGGAACCAATTCTCAAAGAGGCATATGCTCCCAGTAGCAACGAGGTCCCTGCTCTTTCTCCCTCCAGCTATGCGGATTCTCCATCACAACTAGAAGAATCATCAGCAAACTCGAGCACAGATTGCATTTTCAATGTGATGGATTTTGGGGCAGTCGGTGATGGAATATCCGATGACACTGATGCCTTTAGGTCTGCTTGGAATTCGGCTTGTCAGGTTGAAAATGGTGTTCTTTTGGTACCATCAGGGATTAGTTTCATGATCACTTCCACAATCTTCTCCGGTCCTTGCCAGCCAGGACTCATTTTTCAGGTATGATCAATTTGGCCTTCTATTCCTTCATTGCTCGGTAGTTATAAACTTGAGTTTCACAGGTAGATGGGATACTAATGCCACCAGATGGACCAGATTGCTGGCCAGAATCAGATAGCAATAAGCAATGGCTTGTGTTTTACAGGCTCGATTACATGACTCTCACTGGCACAGGGACAATTGAAGGAAATGGACAGAAATGGTGGGATCTTCCATGTAAACCTCACAAAGTAAGCCTAAAGACCTCCTTGACCTCAAAAAAAGTATGCTAATTGTTGCATATTTTTTACCATTCTTCAGGGTCCAAACGGATCCACATTGCCTGGACCATGCAACAGCCCTGCAGTAAGAACATTTTGATCACTACAAACGCCTCTCTTCATAACAAAACACCAATGATTGATCCCTTTGTATTTTCTGTACAGCTCATCCGATTTTTCATGAGCAGCAACTTGGTAGTGAGTGGTTTGAGGATCCAGAACAGTCCCCAGTTTCACATTAAATTTGATGGCTGCCAGGGAGTACTCATCGATAAGCTCTCCATCTCTTCCCCTAAGTTGAGTCCCAACACTGACGGAATCCACATTGAGAATACCAAATCTGTAGGCATATACAATTCCATGATAGCAAATGGTATCGATCACAAGACCCCAATGAGTAATCACAATGAAATATGTCATCCCTTTTTGCTTATAAAACGTTTTGATTGCTGACTTAGGGGATGACTGCATTTCAATCGGTCCTGGCTGTTCCGACGTAGACATAGATGGAGTCACCTGTGGCCCAAGTCACGGGATCAGGTATCATCATCACTTAAAAAATCAACACTCGTGCATACCTAATAACAGAATGACCTCTCTGCCTACAGCATAGGAAGCCTAGGCGTGCACAATTCCCACGCCTGCGTTTCAAATATAACTGTACGTAACGCCTTCATAAAAAACTCCGACAACGGACTTCGTATCAAAACATGGCAAGGCGGAACTGGTTCAGTCACTGGCATAACCTTCGAAAACATTCAAATGGAAAATGTTAGAAACAGCGTGATAATCGACCAATACTATTGCCTTACTAAAGCCTGTAGGAACGAGACGTCGGCGGTTTACCTGACGGATGTAACTTTCAGAAACATCAAAGGAACCTACGATGTCCGTAGTCCACCGATCCACTTTGCATGTAGCGAGACGATAGCTTGCACAAATATTACAATGTCGGAGGTGGAGCTCCTCCCCTACGAAGGCATCCTGGTTGACGATCCTTTCTGCTGGAATGCGTACGGCGTACAAGAAACGCTCACAATTCCGCCGATCGATTGCTTGCAAGAAGGATTTCCAGAGACGCTCGCCGAGAATTTGATCTACGCCTGTTAATACAGTCACTTAGGAATCATCCCTTGTAGAAGAGTGATGAGATTAGAAATGATTAGGGCTCATCCTCCCCTTTCCAATTAGAAATGATTAGCGCCTCTTGTACACTACATTTTCATTTCTTTATTAATTATATTTTTTCGTTAGAAAAATAATTTATATGTATTTATGATTTTATCATATTATCTATCTATTTGTGAATTTATCGTGTAAACGATAATGGATCGAAATATGATTATTTATGGGAAGACATGAAATAGAATAAATATATTTATTTTTTATAAAATTGAATTATCTTATATAATACATTGATAAATTATTTATAGTTTAAAAAATAGAGTTTATATAACTCTCAAAAAAAAATTATAACATTATTTAATATTATTTTATTTAAAAATAATAATCAAATTGAAAATATGATTCTTATACTTTTATCGAATCGTATCGAATTAAATCGAATCGCACCGATTGGATCCCGCATAGCTTTCTTGTTGAGTACCAGTAAAAAATATAATACAAAAATCCATTTATTTTTTATTTTATTAATACATTACCCTTTAATAGAATCCAGAAGGTTCTTTATATTATTTTAATTCGTATTTGAGTGAATAATACAAAATTTTTGAAATGTGGACAAGAAACGCGGGCGTGGCTCTCCCTCTTCTTTTTCCGTCTTGGAAATGGCATTTTTCTCTAGATTTTGATTTTCAGCCCATTAGAATCGTAGGCTACACACAACCGGAAAGAGCGAATCTTAGTGCGCTGCAGCTTGCGCCAACGAGGCTTCGTTTATACGCATTCGGCACTTGGGTATTATCCATTTTTCTTCTCTCTAGGGCTTGCTGACTCTCCCATTACAAGTTACAATTGGGTCTACCTACTTTTACCAGAACAAAATCCTGATCTTGATAAATAAATATGTTTACCCATGTCAAGAGCTGATTTCAGCTACCATCGATTGTTGTTTCCAGCTGCGTGCGGTGGAATTCTGAACAGGCTGATTGATTTTAAGATTGTAATACTGTTGGTTGTTTTCTTACAGTGTGATTTAGGGAGTCGTAATTTTTTCTTAGGGAGCTAAAAACGTTAAGAAATCTCATCATTTTTTCATTCTTCTTTGCTTGAAACTAAATTTCTCATTGAAAAAGTTCAAATTTTGTATAGAGCCTTACCCATCTCAATGTTTTTGCAGGAATAGTTAGTCTTGGAATGGATGACCGCACTCAGTCGTTTTCTGGAATATATATGGTACATTGGTATTTTGATATTTTCCTCCTTTTCTTAGCCTTATTTTTTTTTGTTTATGCGCCTTGCTTATTATCATAGATTCAAGGCACCGAGCCTGTGACACAGTTGACTTCCCAATTCCAACAAGTTATGGATATTGAGGGCAGCCCTGCATACTTCGTTGACCAATCACTGTATAACCCTGGTGCCACTGGATATGGATACATCTCTGCAGGTACAAATTAGCAAGATGTTCATATATAATGCCCTTGATTATCCATTGGACTTTTGATCTTAAACATGTTATCCTTTTAATGTTTTTGTAGGTTTTGTGCCAGTGAGTGATTGGGAAGGTAATCAGGGAAACTTTGGAATGGAAAGTGATGATATTCCTTTTTATTCTGTGAGACACTGTTCCCTCGATATTGTATTTACATTTAACTAGATACAGGTATTCAAAGTGATTCTTTTATAGCAGGATGGGATACATGAGAATCTGCCTTATTTATACTATGCTCCCAGCTATGGATACACTGAATCTCCATATAACCCATACAATCCTTACATTCCTGGTGCTTTAGTAGAAGGGGATGGATTGATTGCTTCCTCTCACCAGTACTATGTTCTTCCTTCATATGGGGATTCTGTTTTACCTGCACATATGCCTCTGGTTATCCAATCAAGTGCTGAAGCTACTACAAATGAAACTCCTAGCTCATTCAAGAATGATACTAGAAGTGCTCTCAAGGCTAATAAAATAGTAGATGAACACAAATTGTCTTCGGATAATTCCAGTACAAAGGAGACCGCCATTCTTGGAAATAATTTTCTGGATATATCTCAAGGAGGTAAACAAGCAAATAATAGATCAGGGAAGCATCTTCCACTGAATAGCAAACATCTGGAGTCATCAAAAGTTTCACTGGTGAGAATACATACTGTTTCTTACTTTCAATAAAATGCAGTTCCAGTAATCTGTTGTAATCTTCGCTTCTAGGCCCAAAAACCTCAAGGGAAGGACACTGACATACATGATAAGGGGGCATCTGATAGTTGCCAATTACAAAGCTATGTTACATCTCCTTGCTTTGATTGTAATACTCATGACTGCACATCTATGGACGGAATCAATTCTATGCCACCGTGTGGGAAATTTCACAATGATGCAGGAGAAAGCTATTATGCATGGAATGATCTAAACTGGACTTCGGAATCAATGAAGTCCGAGAATCAGTTGGTGCTTAAAGCCTATACAATGAGAGCAGGAAATCCAGATGCAGAGGGAAACATCATAATTTTCAAGGATCAGTACAACTGTAATGATTTTCCAGTGTACCATGTTAATGCAAAGTTCTTTGTGATCAAGTCATATAGTGAAGATGATGTTCATAAGAGTGTTAAGTACAATGTGTGGTCATCTACACCTGGTGGGAACAAGAAGCTTAATGCTGCCTATGAAGATGCCCAGAGAGATGACAAGGGATGCCCGATCTTTCTCTTCTTTTCGGTGAGCAAACATATTCTTTGGGTGCCATGCATCCTATGTATTTAAGGAAATTTAAACCTTGTTATTTTAGGTGAATGCTAGTGGACAGTTCTGTGGTGTTGCGGAGATGATTGGTTCAGTAGACTTCCAAACAGATATGGATTTCTGGCAGCAAGATAAATGGAGTGGGAGTTTCCGAGTGAAGTGGCACATGATAAAGGATGTACCAAATCCCATCTTTAGGCACATCACGTTAGATAATAATGAGCATAAACCAGTCACAAACAGCAGAGACACACAAGAGGTATATTATTTATTCCCTTTACTCTTCCCAGCAAAAGCATGATATATCTTGATTTGTATTGCTTCAGATACCCCATAAAAAAGGTTTGGAGATGCTGCGAATTTTCAAGAACTATACTTCAAAGACATCCTTGCTCGACGACTTCATGTACTATGAGAACAGACAGCGAGTTCTGCTTCAAGAAAGAGCCAGGCTAAAACATATTACTAAGCTTCATGAAAGCATTTCTTCAAGTGGTGAATTAAACAGCTTGGGAGACGAATACTCTGTGCCTGAGAAACACTTATGTGCAGGTGATGACGCCAAAGGAAGCTCCCAGATTTCAGTAGATAAAAAAGGCACGAGCCAAGTGGATGGTCCATTGACTCTGAACCAAAAGAGATTAGTGGCTCCAGCTAGTAGAGAGTGTAATATTATAACAATAGGGTCCATGCCAGTGTCCTTCACTGGAAGGATTCCACTGGACTCTGGGTCTCGTGATAAGTGAGAATGGCTGTTGATGAGTGTTTGATTTATGGGTAAATAAGTGTATGTATTGAGATGCATCTGGGGGCTTGGCTTCATTTTGATAAAGAACAGAAAGTTTTGTTCCTCAATTTGAGAAGAGCTGAAGCAATTACTTTTGGCTCAATTGGGGATTTATGTATTTGCTACGGAAATGAAACATGTTTACCCCGAATATTTCCCTTGATTAGAAAATCACCGCGATCTTGAAAATTGATTTGACTAGGGATGACACGTGCGGGTGGGCAGAATTTGGAGGTGTCCGCGTAGAGTACTTATTTACCTTTGGTCAGTCAATAATTTGCATACAAGCGCATAATGATTCATTTATTGAACAAGAAGAAGCCAACAGCCAACACAATTACATCTCTATAATAAAAAACAACAAATATAATAAGAAGAAGCTCATGAGGGAGGGATAGATGAAGAAGGGGAAAGTGGGGTGGGAGAAAGATACACAGACACAAGAGACGGGAAGGGCATCTAAAATGGAAACCCAACACAAAACAAAACCTTGTAATAAGGGGTCTTACAAGGTCAAGAAAAGGTCTTACAAGATCAAGAAATTACACTACTAATATCAGCTCAGATAGGATAGCACCTCACGGCATATCAGGGCAGCAGCTTTTCTCGCGGACTCTCCGTTTTTAGTTTCGGTTTCGGTTTCGGTTTCCTCCTCATTGCAGTTTGGACCGACGGACGTTGGGAGAAGGAAGAAGAAGAGAGAGCTTCTTTATTGAATTGAATTGAGGAAGGGCCTGGCGGAATGTAATTATGTTGCAAATTGACGACTCAAATCCCTCCCTTTTCACTAATTCAATTTCTATTAATATACATATTAAAAATAATATATTACAATAATATGTGTGATAAATTTTACTTATGAAATATCCATAATTTGATAAAATATTATATTCGAAAAACAAATTCTCCTAAATCTACTTTGGTGCTCCTAAATACCGAGCAGTGTAAAAAGCATGTTTATAGTGAATTGGAATATATTTGATACAGAAGGAATGTGAAGAAGAAATGAAGTTAATAATGTGAAAGCGACTAGTCATTCCCGATAAATACTATTTCGCCTGAGTAGGACTGGTAACTGCATCCCATCCCATTTATGGAGAAAGCTAAACTTACCTTTAATTCATTATCATCATTTATGTTACAACTTACAATTTACAATGGGGGCACCAACGACCCAACTTCAACACTCTGCTCGAAGATATGCCCTACTTTTAACAGCTTCCCCTGCAACCAAACCACCAACTTTTAAGAAGTCCAATTAACAATTTATAGGCATCACCTCATCGAATGCTGCTCCGATCATTTGGAGCCCAACAGGGAGACCCTCAGAACTAAACCCACATGGTAAAACTATAGCAGGAAGACCCGCAAGATTCACGTTTACCTGCATCACATCTCAATATTTTCAACCTCTCCCTAAACCTCAAGAGATATATAATGTCCACTTACAGTCATCATGTCCCCGGCATAGATGCCCAATGGATCATTTTTCTTCTCTCCTATAAAACAAAATGCACGAATACAGTAGAGATCGTAAACCCGGCCGATCCCATCTTATTCTACAAAAAAGAATGGTGGAGTTCTGACCAATCTTATAAGCAACGGATGGGGCAGCTGGAGATATCAATATGTCATTTTGGCTCAAACCATTCTTGAAGCTCTCTTGGATTAATGTCCTAACCTGAAATTTATTCCTAAAAATATCATTTATACAATGCGTAAAATTATGTCAAGACGTTAAGCCTGCCTGCTGTGCACGTTTGTAATATGCATCATAGTAACCAGCAGAAAGTGCATATGTACCCATCAGAATTCTTCTCTTAACCTGAAAAACAAAATTTATCAAGGCTGGTTACATTGGAATAGCAAGGACACAAAAAGAATGGAATTTCACCTCAGAACCAAACCCTTGAGCACGAGAATTCCCATAGAGACAATTGATTTCATCTTCAGAAGCTTGGTTCCCGTACCTACAAAAAGCATTGAATACCAACCCTTATACGAAAACTACATAAATACAAGTTTTCTAAGCTTCCATGTATCCAAATTCATTTATACGTTTGAACGAACCACATAAATTACTTCACACACAAATCATGCAGCATAGAAAACAAGAATCATAACCTAACACCATCATAGCGAGACAAGTTAGACGATGCTTCAGAAGAAGCAAGCACGTAGTATGCTGGTAATCCAAGGGAAAAGAATGGCAAAGATACCTACATAAAAAATCAACAAATTGATGGATTAGGTAAAATAGGGCACTTTGGTGTGACATAAAACATGGAATATACGATAAAATTGACCTCAGAGACTACACATCCAAGTTCTTCCAAATGCGAAATGGCACTTTGAACTGAAGAAATTACAACTGAATCAACTCCATCTCCAAGGGTTTCACGAACAACACCAACTCTGAGTCCTTTCAGGGGTTTAGATTCAAAGTGATCTTTCGGAACAAAATGAGATTCATAGTCAGGTACTTCCTGAAAGGGTACTTCTAACGGAATTAAAAAACTGACAAAATATGAAATGGCATTGATGGTGAAACCACATTATTTCAGCTCTCAAATTCTGAATATTTCATGGTGTCAGTGAAACATAGAACACCTTCCATCTCAATACAAACATTAGGGATGAGGGTATTACCCGCTTGCTACTTGTTGCATCAAATGAATCAGAACCAGAAATTGCACGGAGAAGAAGTCCAGCATCAGTAACTGATGAAGCTAAGCATCCAATAGCATCCAATGACGAAGCATAAGCAATAAGTCCATATCTTGAAACACGCCCATATGTTGGCTTCAATCCAACAACACCACAAAAAGATGCAGGCTGCCTAACGCTTCCACCAGTATCACTTCCTAAGGCCACCATGCATTGCCTTGCAGAAACAGCTGCAGCCGATCCCCCAGATGATCCTCCTGGTACCCTTGATAAATCCCAAGGATTAGCAGTCACCTAATAATATGAAGGTTCATCAGTTTTAAAAATGCATTTGTACATCATCACTTGAAAAGGAACTAACTTGATAAGCAGAGCCTTCTGTAGTACTTCCCATACCAAACTCATCCAAATTAGTTTTCCCAATTAAAATAGCTCCATTTTCCCTTAGTTTCGTCACTGCTGTGGCATCATATGGTGGGCGATAGTTTTCCAGAAGCTTGGATCCTGCAGTTGAAGGCATATCAATTGTGCAAATATTATCCTTTACCCCTACGAAAACCCCCGCCAAGGAACCTATCTCTTCCCCGTTCTTAATCTTCTTATCCAATTCCTCAGCCTGTTTCAAAACACTTTCATAAGGAGAAACATGAAGGAAACTACTAAGCTGCGGTTCCGTGCTACGAAGACGATCACAAAATAATTTTGCTATGTCAACAGCAGATGTTTCACGGGACAAAAGAGACTTTCGTGTTGTCAGAATGTGGGACTGAGGCGGTTGACATGAGGCGGAAAAGGGCAAGGGTGGCGAGTGGAAACACCTAACGGTAATAGGAGAGCGTAGAAGGCGCGGCGTTTGGACAGTCGACAGCATTCTACAACCAGTAGGCCGGCGCAGGCAACGGTTGTTATACCCGTCGGCGAGGAGATGAACTGCTTTGAAGGATAAGAGGAATGGCAGATATGGGCCACCCACAAGTAACACGCGTCATTTAAATATACACGGCCCATTAATTTGGCCCAATACTAGATAAAGGTAATTATGATTTATGAAGTAGCAAATCTGTTGTGTACAAGAATTGAGCAACACATGTTGAATAAGAACATTAAATTGGTCCCTGAAATTTGAACATTGGAGTGAGATGAAGAAAGATGAATTGAAAGAGTAATTGAAAGAACTCACCACAACAAGTGCAGGTAGTTTAAGGAGAACAAGTGCAATCAAGTATAGAATGCTGGCTATCACTGCACCAGCTACAAAGTTGTGTCCAAGTGGTTTGTTGCTTTTGGAAGGTATAAATGTAGATTTCAATGTGTTTGTGAGTTCAAAAAGCCTATACGATACCTGCAATGCAATTCCGATGATCATAAGTTACTGCAACCAAATCTTATGAAATTCATTACAGTCGTACCGCGACATATATGGAAGACGTGAGCAGAAAATTCAACAATGGATAGTTGGGAATCAATGAAAGTAACAGCTTTGGCTGACCATCTGGTACCCCAGACCTGAATTCGACGTTGTATTCAGATACATGGTGATATATAAAATCGAGTCGTACATACCTTAACCATATGTGGATTTGGGAGATGTATGTCTCGAGAGTGACTTTCCCAAGCCATCTATTCATAAAGAGAATTAAAACCATCTATGCTTCATGACTCATTCACTTTATGAAACTACTTACGCAAAAAGTGTTAACGAGTAGCACCGCAAATGTGGAGTCACATTTCTAAGGCATATATATACGCTGGAAAGAAGGAAATGGAAACTCATGTCACCATATATTCCAAATCAAATGATCATATACTTACAAATGAGCTTACGTTATAGGAATCCAAGATGTATATGGATGGTATTTGTTGTAAGTGATTTTCGGGAGTTTGTATATGAACTCCCACCAAAGATAACCAGCCTGAAACAAACATTACATGCTTTGAAGATAAAATAAAAAAAAAAATACCGAAGATCGGTTCATACTGAAAGTGATGTTGTCACAACTGTCAACTTTATGATTATCCTTTGCTTCATTTCAGCTTCCTCCAATTTTTCCATCCATCTTTCGACCTAAACGAATGCAGTATGAGTTAGAACAACTGTAAATAGAGGCAATAACAGATTATTAGAAATGGGGCATGTATAGGCTATGACGTGCCGTGGGATGGTAGTATGCGTAAATCATCCCAATTATCCAAATGTATCTATCGAGTCCCGAGCGGAAATGCCACTCATGAAGGAGGGAATATTGAACCATTGAAGCTGGATCCCTGTACCCTGAAATAGATTAGTTTGATACATCAATTAGCACCAATAAAGCACTGATTTTGCATTGCGAATGTTTACTAACCGAGCAGAAAAGTGAAGGGACTCCAGAAAATCTCAAAAACACCTGGAACTTCCCATATAAGGATGACGACCAAAAAGCACATCAATAGTTTAACAGCTATGACAGTCCCTAGCTCATTATACTTGTTGAAAATAGCAAGTGCCCCGTACACCATCAGTGTGAAAAGTGTGTGCATGGGGCATATGTAGTATAGCATGTAGCTATTATTGAGAACAATGCAGCAAAAAAGAACCAGGAAATTAAGCCGCCACATCATCTACAAGTACAAATTAACAGTATAGGATTGCATGTGCATGATAAAGAGGTTCGGTTCACATAACGGTGGCATAGATACCAAACCTGAATAAATCTGGTGAGACTAAAATCCTTGCGGATGTAATAATATGAGAAATTTCCAAACCCAGTCATCCAGACATATCCAGCTATGAAGATTCTAATGGCATTGTAGAATTCTTTTGCAGCGAAGTAGTGGTACATAAGAAAAAGCACCTATGTATGCAGGATATAGTTATTTAACAAGAAAATCCATCACAAGCTCAGATAAAGAAGATTTTTTTACAAAAGGCCTTCTAACATCACCTGCATCCAGCCTTTCCACTCCTCTGTTTGGTGTCTGTTTAAATACATTATTGACTTTCCAGAGAAAGGGGACTTGTCATTATGTATCTTGAATGAAGTGATTGCCGAAACAATGATGAGGAGAAAGTACAAAAATAAGAAAAGATCCCTGTTGTAAGTCTGCAGAAAAATTAAGCAAATGAATAACACTCAGTTAACAAAGACGCAAGTTTTATAACGATGGAAACATGGAATCATCATTTAAACTTTTAACACATAATAATAAACCAAAAAATAAAATTGGAAAATATAAATCTGATCCAAACCTTTTTCGATTCACCAAGAAGATTTGTACGATCACATAAGTAAAAGTAAATTAAAAGTGCACCAAACTCTGACCTGCAAGATCATACCAAGGTTGAAACACAAGATCTGGTGTGATAAAAGAAATAGTTACGGATAAAAAATGATTCAGCAGACATACATGGCTCTTAAAGTCAATCTGTTCTCCAACAAGAATGGCTCATCCAACGTAAGAAATCTGTTAGACAGTAACTTTAAGTATATTAAATTCCACGACACTATAAAACAATAAATTGTGCTTCTCCCACACCTGACAATGTGAGATGTAACAGATGTATTTTTTGCTCGAGGAGAAGCTGATTGGAAGCTACCACCTTCCAAGAGAATAGTTCTATCATCTTCCAAAGTTGTTCCACCCAACTCCGCCAAGTTTATATCAGAACTCCTGCCCCTGAAATACCCAAAAAGTCGATGGAAACAGTATAACCCCTTCGGCATCCTATGCAAATTGTAACACATTAACAAGACACCATCTGTTAAGTTTATAGAGTCAGGTTTTACGTGGGGAGTGTGCTCGGATATAACTTATAAGAGGGAGGAGATCACACAATAAAAGAATTGAACAAATCATTTACTATAGTCCACAATCCCGCTTATAAATCAATCCACACAACTTTCAATTTCCGATGTGGGAAAAAAGTTCATTATTTCAACACCATCATCCTTGGTGAACAATAACTAGTATTTCGTTATTTGTTTTGAGAAATTCAGAAACCACAGAATAAGCTGCTTCAGTTCTATATTTGATAAAACAGTGGCCCCATAACTGTAGCCATATTTTAGAGAAAATAAAATAGTCAACAAATATACTTCTCCTGGGAATTAATTGGAAAAAAATTGAACTTTGACTTACGCCTTGGGAACCGATGAGCTTTTCCTGTACTCCAAATACTCCGAGTATAACCAAGCACCAAAGATTGGGACTATTCCGATAAAAAACGCCACCTGAAATCATAAAGTCAACTCAGAAAACAAACATGATAACCTCGAACCAGGCTACTTGAGGAAGTGGAACGCTCAACTAGAAATTCAAAAATGAGACGCAATTCACTACCAAAGACCCTCACTACCAAATGCAGTAAATTTCATCTAATTCTAGAAATCACATCACCCACCACCCACTAAGATAATGTCGTGCCTGATATTATAACCAACGAAAACGGAAACAATAATGAAAATGGATCAAATTGTACACACAACTGACTCAAGTTGACCCAACGTAATGGGTGTACTAACCTGAGCAGGCGCGAATGGCCCATAGATCACCATTGTCCTCACCCGCAGATCCTCCGGCGGAATCACAGCAGTATCCTACACTTTTCAGCAAAGAAGAAAATTGGGTTTCCCTCGCCTGAGCACACCTAGAGGTTGGAAGGAGATCATTAGTTTGTATTCTAAAAATCCCTATATCATAGCCATAGCCAAAGGTGAGATGCCTCTGAAAAAAAATAACAAATTAGAGTTTCCAGTGACGTACCTGTGACGAATGAACCCTAAACCCGAACGCCGACAGGCAACAGCTATATTTATTTTTACCAAATTTATTCATTTTGCTCGTAACGGCTCAATAAAAACGGATCAAATCCTAGCTTTTAAAATACAATCTTCGATTAAAGTATAAACATTGCATTTTTCCATGGCCATCAGCGGGGCATCATCTGTCAATTTATCCAAATTAAATGAGCCGAAGATAATTCCATATCCAACCTCCCTGAACGCCAATTATCCAGAGCAGTACGAGAAATGGTTCTTATCGAAGCTGATGAACCAGAAGGTCCGGCGGCCACAGGTATTGCAGTTCCTCTTCCTGGAAGGGCTTCATTTAATCAATTTACATTTCCTCCGAACGAAGGCAGCGATGTTTGACGTTTGAACTTGTCGGTGTCTTCAGATTGGGCCTGGAAATTATTTAATGGGCCTTGTGCAGTTGATCCAGTGTCGGCAGGGCCCAGGTGATCCAAAAACTTTTATTGCTTGCGTGGCATGACATAGGTGATAGGACTAGTTAACCTTATACTTACAAATCAATAAGATGGATTTTCTTGTATTCTTTACGGATTTAATTAGAGACGGAATGGAAAAGGCACATAAAAATATTACGTGGAATCCGAACTGTAAAAGAAAACCACGGAGAAACTATGTAATTCCAGATGAATAACGAACACAACTATAAGAAGATACATGTTCTTGAGTTGCTCCTAGTTGTGTCATTCAGCTATTAAACAAGAGTATTTATCTATACAAATCTTTATTTGAAAATACCTCATGTGTTGCCACTATTGTCGTGCACCATGTTCTGCTGTCGTGTGTATATTTTATGTTGCACGATCGTTAATAAGTTTGACAATGACACGTTACTCTGTCGATCAATAGTCCCTATTGACCAAAAAGCTCTTACTTTGCCGATCCACCCTTAGCTTAACAATTCCAAACCAACCTATTGGAACAACTCCACATCTCCTTATCAACACCACCTTGTGTTAGGTTATCTATCTCTCGTATTCCACACCAGTCATGTCATGAGGCTGATCATCCAACCTGACGATTGGCAATCTCCAATCCTAACAACGGTAAACCATGTAGGTTGAGTCAAATCAATTCAATTTTGGGAGATGATTTGGACATGTGATAATTTAACTGAGATACTGTGTTTGATGTCATCATCATTGTAAACATATTGGAGCATGATTTGGACAGTGTCTTTATTTTTGTTAACAGCAAGTTTCATCACTTTACTGCTTTTGACATAAAATAAGCACCGAAAATGGAGAATCTCCATCTTCAAGCTGAGTTGCACTAAAAATATCATATTATATTTTGTTTGGTAGATGCTTTTGTCTAGAGTCAAATGGAGGATTGTATTCTTTCTTCGGTCACCGTATGCATTTACTGGGAAACCCCAAAAAATATTACTTATTTTATTTAGAGTTGTGTATTTGCTACCAATCGTGATAGCCTATCTCAAATTGCAATTTTTGGGTAATTCACGATTGCCTATTGAGACTCGCGATTGGCTATAGAGAATCGCAACAGTCAATTGCGAACTCCACAGTTTCTTTATTTTTACATATAATATTCTTATTTTAAGTTAATTACTACCCGAATAAGAAATGAAATATACATGTGATCATAAATAACTATTTAGAATATTTATTTTTGGTATATGTTTCATATTATAGTAACTACCATATATATATGATAGATATTATGGTTAGCAAATTAATTGAATATAAGACAATAATTTTGTTATTATTTGACATATTTCATTTTTATGCATTAGACCAAAAACATAATATTTATAGTATGTCATTAATTTCCCAACTATAACATCAATATGATTTGATTTGCCAACCATAATATCTATCGTATATACATGATATTTAATATAATATACAACATATACCAAAAATAAATATTCTAAACATATATTTTCCATCACATGTATATTTCATTTCGTATTTGGATAATAATTAACTTAAAATAAAAATATTAGATGAAATAATTAAAGAAACTGTGCAATTCTCGATTGACTGTTGCGATTCTCCATAGCTAATCGCGAATTGCTCAAAAATTGTAATTCGAGATAAGCTATTGCGATTGGTAGCAAAAACACAGCTATGAATAAAATCGGTAATATTTGTATGGGTTTCCCTGCATTTACTCCTAGGGACATTTTTCAAGAATTCCGCGTTGTTCAACTCAACTACTTTTAGTTTTCACGCAAGAAACCCTAACCCTAATCTGAAAGCACTGACAGAGTCATAAAAGATAAAGTGAAAGCTTGACCAAATCGAAGAAAGGGGCAATGGAAAATTGCCCACAATTCCACTGACACAAGTGGAAAAAATATAACAAGATGACAAAAGTGATATATACTTGTAAATCTTGGATTATATACTTCGAAAGCAAATGCTCGATAGTGTCGGGGAAAGTGACATAACAACATACTTGTAAATTGTGATGCTAACATTTAAGTAATGGATTAGGGAAAAAAGTTTAGTTTCTGTCAACTTACTCCATCTTTGGGTGTTTCATTAATATATTGGTAGGCAAGATGTCTTGTAGAAGACCATGATCCCTTTCCAAATAAGATGATGAAGCCCTTTCAGTGAATGGTGCTGAGGTTGTGCTAAAACTCAACTGAGGAGGAGTCAATTTGGGAAAATAGGGTATCCACTGTTGAAGAGCATCTTGTGTTTGCTGCTGAGATAGGGAACATCGAGTTTGGATGCCGATTTCACCGCCTCCGAATGCAGTTGTCTCGGATAGTAATCTGAAGGCACCACAGGGCGCAATGGGACATGGATGTGTGTGTGTTCCTTCGTATGTTGTGATTACTATGGATGGATCCTCAGAAGATCTTTCCACTCTTTTCTTTACCAAACATGTTGTATTAGTGCAACGGTAGTAGCTCCTAAAATACAATACAATACAAGGCATCTTCTTTAAGATCAGTTTCAAACTCGATGAGAAACAAGAAAATAAGTGAGATCAAAGAGTGAAAATGATACCTAGGAAACAGACTGGTTTTCACTCCTTTCTGCCCATACTTTCTCCATCTATAGCCATCATCCAAATGATCAACTTCACTCTTGGTCATGAAAGCGAATCTTGGTCCTCTTTGCAGTTTATGGTTTTTCTTCTTTTCTTTAAAACTTGTATCAAAAGAAAGAAAGAGATGAAATTCAGACCAAGCAATTGTAATGAAAAGAAGGAAAAATATCCATTAAAATTCAAGATCTGAAGAGTTGTTGACAAAAGAAATGGGATAAGCTTACAGATTGTTTGACTTATCGTCCTCATCAGCGGTGCCAGTGCTACTTCTGGCAGAATTAGAAAGGTGGAGGTGGTGCGGTAGAGAGTGATGGAGTTTGCAGTGAAAGGGAGCAGCCAAGTCATGAGAAATCAGCATGTCTAAGAACCCATAAGATCTAATATCTGCTTGTGGAAATTGTAGGTTTTGAGAGAGGGAGTTGTCATCCTTGTTACTCCTGCTTTCATCCTCATCAATATCCATGATCTGTAGGTTGTAGCAAAGAAGATGGTTTCCGAATCCAAGTGTGAACAAAGGAAGAGGGGCCTCCCTTCCCCTTTTCCTCTTTAATAACTATGAATATGGAATTCACTTACTTAGACAAGAGTAGATTTCTTGTGAAATAAGTAGAAAATGAGATATTAACCATCAACCATTACCATTGCGGTGGAGAGATTTCTTAGACTACACTAGATGGGGGCGCCTCCATTCTGCCGTGCCATCTTTTTATACAAGTGGTTCATGTCGGTGGAATCTTTGTAACAAAAATGAATGACATTAAAAAAGTTTGAGTCAGACTAATTATTTATGATTTTATTTTAGAATTTCAACATATGTATATATATATATAAAATTGGATTTTTTACTAAGTGGAATTTCACCCAAATGTATAAAAAAGTGAAATATTACATGGGATATAGCCAAACTCCCTTTAAAGAATTCTAGGAATTTGGTGTATTAGTGCTGATTAGGGAGTAGGTTGCTATGCTACAAAAATGCCCTGATAATGAGTAATCAAATCTTATTATATGGCAAACTAAGCAGCTAGTTTTCATGTAGGGGGATTTGGATCAAGGAAAGAAAGCTCTGCCTTGTCTACACAAACTATTCTCTGTGTACATAAATTTAACAGATGCCATACACCACTCACTCTTTATTGCTATTTCTCCTTCAAACTCACATTCTCCATATCCCCAGGACCACTACACCATCATTCCAATATACTTACATTAAATGCAGTAGATAGATAGATAATCATGCCATGATTAAGCAATTCAAGGAAAATTCCCCTCTCTGTTCCATGAATGCCTTTAAACATCACTTGTTGAAGATCCACTTCCTGAAAGCATCTCCACTAAGGCACTCATTGCACCAACCTACGAAGTCCAACCCACAAAAAACATTGTGAAAACTTAACGAGAATGATAATTTGGTGCAATTTCTCAGTACCTGCATTTCTAGAGCGGGTATATAATCTAAGGCCTCCTCCAATACAACCTCAACAGGCTGTTTCTGGCAACCGGGGATTAACCTGCTCAGGAGCCGCGCTTTCCGCTGGAAAGCCGGTAAGCCCTTGGGTTTCAAGGGAGCAACGCTTACTTTGGATTTTTTCTGCCACAGGCTTTTTCCGGTGGAGATTAAAGTCATTACTTTACGCTGACGTTTTACCCTGCTATTCTGATTCATCAACTTCAGCTTGAACCGACTGGTGAGAATTTCTCGGCTCCACCTCGTGCGGCCTTTTGCGGCTATAGCCAAGACTCTATTCGCGGCATCGCGTACTCGACTCGTACGCGGCGTCCGTCCTTTTGATGCTACCTCGTTGCTAAGCCTGACACGCTGCAGTGCGTGAAGCAGTTTTGATGAATAGATTCGCTGTTGAGCTTCGGATTTCCATTGAATAGTTGAGATACTAATGAGATTTTGTGCCTCTTCCTCGGTTTTCTTCTTCCTCTTCTTTCTCGCTGATGATGATCTATCCGAATTCACCGATGGATTTGAAGATACAATGGATGAGTACATCTTTAACTTGGTAGTAAAATCGATCACAGTGGATCTGCAAAATCAAATTGAGAAACAACGTGACAATATTAGCACGATAAAGGGGGAAACCGCCGGTAATCAAACAGTTGAGAGATGGAAATGGAATCGATGCTTCAAAACGAGGAAATCACTCGTCACCGGAGGAATTGAGATGATGAACGTGGAGTGGAAGAGGCCCTGCCTTTAAAAGGGTTCCGCGGTTAAGTGAATGAAAGCCAACACTTTACGTCACAACCCGTAGGGTCGACGTTTTCATACCACAAGTAATTCTACGAGAGAGATACATATGAAATTTACAAGTAAACAAACTTGGGCTTTTGGCATGTGGTGATGGTCCACATGGCCCATTTTCATGTGCGTCCTCTGTTTCAAATGCTACCTGCCTACCTCTTCCTCTGTCGTTTTATGATCACTCCCTTCGAGAGTTTCCACCTCATTGGAGATAATTCAAATATAAAGAAAGCAAATGTTATGCATTTACCTACCTACATATCTTAATCGGGGGTTAACAGTCATTGACCTGTAGCAACAAAGGAGTATGAAATGCATTATCATACAACAAACAAGTAGGTAGAAAAACAAGTGGATTGTTCTGTTTTTACTTTTTAGTTTAGGTTTGCCACCATGTCAAGTCTGGCCGACCCATCCTACCCCTCAGCTTAATCTTCACTTATGATAAGAAACTGTGATCAAGAAATGCAAGACCTATCGGTGTTTACACTTTCAAGGAATGTCTTAATTTTGGCCATAATCCACCAAAATGTTTCCATAAGCTAGTTTATTTATTGGCGCATGACATGGTCAAACCATGTTACCAGGGGTATGCGTCCATATCCCCTGCAGATTTCACATAGGAAAGACATTCAACAAGTTTACAAGAAAAACTGTTTTAATACAACCTCATGTGTAGTCGAAAAACCAACAGAATGTTGAGGGCCCAAATGAACTCCAAAATTCACTTTAAAAATAATCGTTGGAAAGGTAACATGATAAGCTACAAACTGATAAACAAGCACAAGTTCATCGGAGCTCTCTATCATTTACAAGAACACTTAAGAAGTAACACTTTCAATTTCCGCTCCAAATGAAAAACAGTTTGGTGCGGCTCTGGGAAAAACTCAATTAACTTATTTTCACGTCATCCTTTCATTGTAAAATAAATTTCTAAGAAAAATAGACTCAAATGAGAAAAAAGCATACAAAATTAATCAGTAAATATATCACCAAATAGTAACAGTAAAATGAGACATTAATCATGCTCACAAAATGTTAAAACAGATTAGTTGATACACATCCAATCATGCCGTTTACCTTTACATGTGCTCTCAATATTACTAGCGCAGTTATTAATATACCTCACATATCAAATCCTGTCAAAGAACATTGACTAAAAAATCCAGATGCAACTACAAGTTGCTCCAAATTCACTCTTTGGTACCTTGTGTTGTTTCTCTTACAAACTGCTATTCTTTATGCACTGCTTATCACGTTCTTAACTAACTGAGCTCTTCTTTATCTGTATACACCTCAGTTACCACGTGGAGTTATCAAAATACATAACTTATTTAACCTCCATCACAAAAATACTTTAAACCTTGTCAACTATTGGTTGTATGTTTTTCTTTGATGCCCTTACGTTTTTCTTTATCTCATTACCTTAGTAGACTCTAAATTCCAGTAATAAACAACCTTGAGTGGTAGATAATACTTAGTTACACAGGCCAAAACTACCAAAACATTTGCACATCATTCTTTTCCTTTCTTTCTTCTATATTATTTTCAGCTTCTAATCTTATTCATTACTCCCTCCTATCCCCTTCATTACAGCAAAAGAGATTCTGAAATAAATCAGAAATATAAGAATTTACTTCCAGTTATAATAATTTCATCAAAGTTACCTCAGAAGCTGAAGATCATCATCATTTTTTCTCTCATCCAAAACCTCTGGATTTATCGAAGCAATAAATTTCTGAAGAGATAAAAAGTGGATGATATTATTACAGGATCCAGAATTTTTGGAAGCAAAAACAGTCGATCGTAGTTATACTTATACGGTAGATTAGTTAAATGCATAAATAAAAAATGAGATATTTCAGATCTACCAGAAACATAAGCTAAAAGTCAAGCAGATATACATCCAGAAACAAAAAACTTGAAATAGAAGGATTTACTTCCAGATAGAAATCATATCAAAATACGTCAGGAGTTGTGTTATCCGAAACCTCCGAAATCTCCTTAACAGGACCTAATGCTGCAGAATTGTATTCAGACGTAGCTTCTTGAGCAGGATTCAAACTCTTCTTCTTTATCTGATAGCGGCTTCCCGTAACTAAACTTTCGTATGCAAACGTTAGAAAAATGAGAAGCATTTGAATTTGCGAAGAGAATTCACATCTTGATTAAATTTTTAACGACCGTTGGCAAAGAAAGTTGATCGCTTATCGGCTATAAGTATTATAGAGATAAGCGGATAATATATTGGGCTTCTAATTATCTCAAGTGGACCTAATTTCAGGCCCATCATGTCTGCACCTTTTTTTCCTTCACATCATTTGCAAAGGAGGGAAAATACAAACACGACGAGGGTGTTCGATGGATTCGAGTGGCGTAGAGGGCTCTAATACTGAAGAATATGACTCATTGATGTCCACAACAGACGCAGAGATCTTGAAAAATGCCTGGAGGAACGAAAAGGCTGCACCGGAGATTTTAAAGTTCGACGCCGACTTAGTGCTCAGATCCCGTCAACAGATACAATTGATGGTGAGTCATATCCTTACGCAGACCTGACATTTCATACTTGGATTGATTTTTGAGTATGCCTTCAAGTTTTAGGAGACACTGATTCCTTGGTAGAGAATGCTGGCTTTTTGTTTTTTTAAATAAGCTGTTTTGGAATCTGGGACTCGATTGTTTAATCAATTAGTGAAGTTCACAAATACCCTGAATTGAACTGAATTTCAATGTATTGTTGCCTGCATTTTTATGTGCTGTTATACTGAACTTTTTCCAGGAAGAGATGATCGGTGAGTTTAACCAAAATGGTGTTGATCCCCTTACAGTCTCCCTTTACCAAATGGACTTGGATAGAACCATGTATCTCTTGCGATCATATCTCCGCACCCGGCTTCTGAAGGTAATAAATCATGGTAGAATGTGCTTTACTATTTTCATTACCTCACATGTAACTCATGTATCAGATTGAAAAGCATGTGTTTCACATAGAGAAAACTGGAGAATTATGGAACAGGCTTTCGAGACAAGAACAAGAATTTACACGAAGGTGTTAGAATTCTCATCATATGTAATATAACTGCTTACAAAGAAACTTGTGATTCCTAATCCTCTTAGGTGTGGTGAAGATCTAAAGCATCACATGGAAGAATGTGTTCTCTCGAAGTTGCCTGATCAGTACCAATCCCATTTGAGGCAGTCTTCTGCCAGCGAAGAGGATGATATGGGTGAATTCACATTTTCCTTTATAATTCATAAGCATAAAACGGCTAAACGCTACTATATCATTTTTTTCACATTGATGATAGTATGGGAGCCGAAGCTGGATGTGTATGTGATTTGTAGAAGCAAGAAGTATTTAGGAGCATTTCAGCTGGAGGATGGGTAAGTAATTATCAACAAGCTTAGTTATTGACTCTCTGACTTTGACACTGTAAAATTTTGACAGAATTGAAGAGCCTATCAACATTGAGGCTGATGACTTATATGCTTTGCCCTATAAATCCATCAAGCCACTAGTAGAGAATGGCCAAATTCATCTTGTCTGACTGTATGCTTACATTTTCATACGACATTAGGACTGTGATCATTCAGTTAAGTATTCATCGTTATAATGACACGTGTAAAGATGTGAACGGCAGGATAAACTTTAAATTATATACCATTCCTCAGTCCAATCGTGCCTATAGGTATCCATGATGATTCATGGACCCATAGGATAAAAAGTTATGAAAACAATGTGACAGTTACCAAGTAAAAACTAAGATTCTTGTATTTGGTAAACTTGGTTATATTTGGAAATACAATTTTTATTGAGAAAATCCTCCTCTCATAATTTTTTGTAAATTTTATATCTATAATTTGTAATGATATATTTAATTCAAATTTGATTATCCAAATTTAGAATATTTGTCAAATTATATCACAAAATATTAAAATCAATTTTTGAAATTTGATTTTGAGCGATTATCTTAATTGTCAAAATTTAAAACTTTGTTGGTCAATTATGTTATACATGATAAATTTTGGGAACCGATTTTGTCAAAATATATAAAGTATGAAGATTGATTTTGACATTTTGATACTATGATGATCATAATGTGATATAATTATAAAACTTTGGAAATCAAAATCATGAAATTGTGGAAACAAAATTTACGTGTAGCCCATCTTATTAGAAATATTTGATAATCCACAAAGAACCTTGTGATGAAAATTCCTCGCTATCTCAATAGAATAAAAATCCGATTTACAATATCTGTATGAATAAAAAGCATGTTTTTTACTTAATTCCTTTATGGTAATTAATGAAAATATTACTGGATTTACTTGCTTCTACATATATATATATAAGTAATCAGTCACTCACCATTTTTATCTCATTATCAAATTCAAAACCTACCTCTCCATTTGAAGCATTCATGGCGCCTCTCAATGTAATTCTCAACAAGATTTCTAGTGTTTTTAACAAGGAGAAGGCTACTACTAGTACTGCATGCAGATTTTCCTTGTCACAGAATAGACAAATTTGTGTTGATGGAGTCACCATTCTGTCTGATGTTCCTGAAAACATAACTATTTCACCCTTTTCTTCTGTTCCTCATTCAAGTAATTTGGATTTACCTCCTTCTCCACAGCTGCTTAAAACAGTTGATTCCAACGTGGAGAATTGTGTCTTTCTTGGGCTTTCTGTTGATGAACCTCTTGACAGAATCCTGCATTCAATAGGAAAGTTCAACAACAGAAAGTTTCTAAGCATTTTCAGATTCAAAACATGGTGGTCTACCATGTGGATCGGTTCTAGTGGATCTGATCTTCAAAAGGAGACTCAATTGCTTTTGCTTCAACTTCCTGAGCTCAACTCTTACGTAGTTATCATACCAGTTATTGAAGGAAGCTTTCGTTCAGCCATTCACCCTGGTTTGTGTGATCAAGTTGTGCTTTCTGTGGAGAGTGGCTCAACTAGAGTGAAGGCTAATTCTTTCACTTCATCTGCTTATTTGCAAATTGGAGACAACCCGTACATTCTCCTGAGAGATGCATTTGCAGCCATTCGTGTTCATTTGGGGACTTTCAGGTTGAGGGAAGAGAAGCTTCCACCGAGAATCTTTGACAAATTTGGTTGGTGCACTTGGGATGCTTTTTATCTGACTGTTGAACCAGTTGGTGTATGGCATGGAGTCAAGAGTTTTGCAGAAAACGGGATCCAACCGAGGTTTTTGATAATCGATGACGGATGGCAAAGCATTAACTTCGATCATGAGAAACCTTTACAAGACTCAACAGATTTATCTGGTCTTGGATCACAAATGCTCTGCAGGCTATATAGGTTTAAGGAGAATGAGAAGTTTGCAAAATATCAGGCAGGAACAATGCTAGAGCCAGATGCACCAGAATTTGATCAAAAAAAGCATGACATGATGTTCAAGGAGATGATAAAACTGGCTGAGCAGAAAAAGGCACTTAAAGAACAAGGATTGGAAGAAGAAGCATCTAAACTTCCTCATGCTACTATCATTAACTATCTCAAGGAGAAAGAAGGTGTGGAAAGAGGGGGATTAAAGGCTTTGGTAAATGATTTGAAGAAAGAATTCCCAAGCTTGGATGACTTTTATGTGTGGCATGCATTATGTGGGGCATGGGGCGGAGTAAGGTCGGGAGTGACTCACTTGAAAAGCAAAGTGGTTCAGGCAAAACTTGCAGCTGGTTTAGAAGATACCATGTCTGATTTAGCTGTTGTTATGGTTGAACAAGGAGGGATTGGACTTGTGGATCCAAGTCAAGCTGAAGATTTGTATGAATCCCTTCATTCCTACCTGGCTGATGCCGGTATAACAGGCGTCAAAGTTGATGTCATCCATGTAAGAATCTTTTTTTTATTCTTCAGTATACCTGCAACATAAGTTAATACGATTAAAAAATTGGTTTAGACTCTAGAGTATGTATCTGAAGACTACGGAGGAAGAGTAGAACTCGCAAAGAAGTACTACAATGGTCTTACCAAATCCCTTAGGAAAAACTTCAACAGGACAGGGCTGATTGCTAGCATGGAACAGTGCAATGATTTCTTCTTTCTGGGGACAAATGAAATATCAATGGGTAGAGTTGGTAAGTTGGAACCAAATATCATTTCACCATGTAAATAAAAGGACTCATCTATGAGCAAATATGATGCAGGAGATGATTTCTGGTTCGAGGATCCAAATGGTGATCCAATGGGAGTTTACTGGTTGCAGGGAGTTCATATGGTACACTGCAGTTACAACAGTTTATGGCAAGGCCAATTCATTTACCCTGATTGGGATATGTTCCAATCAGATCATGAATGTGCAGAGTTTCATGCTGCTTCAAGGGCTATTTGTGGAGGGCCTGTATATGTTAGTGACAAAGTGGGATCTCATAACTTTGAGCTTCTAAGGAAATTGGTTCTTCCAGATGGAACTATACTCAGGTGCCAGCATTTTGCACTTCCAACCCGTGATTGCCTCTTCGAAAACCCGCTTTCAGATGGTGAAACTCCGCTTAAACTCTGGAACCTGAACAAGGTAAAAGGAAAAGCTTTTACTGTTATTAGAGTATAAAGCAAGTGCATTATACACTCACTCAGCTTTTGTATGGATCAGTGTGGAGGAGTCATGGGAATATTCAACTGTCAAGGAGCAGGATGGTACCCTGAAGAACACAGAAGCAAGGCATTCCCAGAATGCTACAAGAAAATATCAGGATCCTTCTCTCCAAATGACATAGAATGGGAATGCCAAGATTTCAGTGCAAAATTTAGAGAAACTGAACTATTCTGTGTTTACCTTCACAAAGCAGGAACACTCCATCAGAAGAAGGCTTATGATAAAATAGACATCACTCTCCAGCCCTCTTCATTTGAGCTAATAACCTTTGCGCCAGTCTACAAATTCAGTAACAATACCAAATTTGCTGCTATAGGGCTTGGAAACATGTTCAATGGGGGAGGAGCTGTTGAATCAGTGGAGCACAGATTGGAAGGGACAACTGCAACTACTTTGATAGAGATTAAGGGGGCAGGGAGAATGATTGCTTACTCATCTATCAAGCCAGTGAAGGTGTTGGTGAATGATGAGAGCACTGTATTTGAGTGGAGTAATGATGGGATGCTTCAGTTTGATATACCATGGAAAGAAGGAGAAATATCAAAAGCCTGCATCACCATATCTGATTAAGCTGCTGGAAATGGATGCTCACAATTCCTAAATAAACATTATTTGCTATTTGGTTCTAGAGTTAGACTGAACATTTACAATACAAAGCTCCTTCTACAGAACAGTCGAGAATCACATACTTTCATGAAGTCAAAGCCATCTTTCTAATAAAATAATGAATCACCAATATTCAAAGTTCCTATGAAAAATCACCTGCGTCTGCGATCCCGATACTCCAAAATTATTCACATCACGGGGCCTCAATTTCCGCTGATAGATTTCAGATTCATGAATCTGACCACGAAGCCCTAACTATACGCGCTCGTGCATGCATCGCCTGAGCCATTTCTATAGTATAAGGTTAAAGCCATCTCCCTCTGGAACTTCGTCGGAGTCCCTTCTCGATTTTGCTCGTGTTAGTTGAGTGAATCGCGCTGGATATTTATTCCTTTCGGTTTTGGGCTAAGCCCGTGCCTTTTTGTATTTATACTGGACCGTCTTTGTTGGATTTGGAGACTGAAAAAGAGCATTTTTCAGAAATACCCAACCCAAGTCAAATAAATGGACCGTGTGCCGAGCCCAAACTCAAAACGAATAATTTCTTAGATCCAATGCGATTTCATGGGAACAGAATAATTTCACAGAAGGCTTCCGATTTCTGGATTTCTGCATGTGAGCGGGGTAATGAGCAAGCTTTCATCTTTGGCTTCAAGGGCGGCAATTGAAATCCAAAGATTTCAGAATACCAAGCGACCCAAAATCTCAAGGTTATTGAAAGTGAAACCTGTAGAAAAACTTCCCCAGAATGATATACATGGTTCAACGAGTAAGCTTGGACTCAAAGACTCCAACTTTGGATTAATTTCAACGCTTGATTCAGGGGTTCATTTTTCCCCGCTTTCAAAGCCAATTGACCACCAGTACATAGCCACGATTTTATCAAAAAAAGATTGGTGTTTGCTGCTAAACAATGAGTTCAAGTCTATAAGTCCCAGCTTGAATACTCAGGTTGTGGTAAGCATTATCCAGAACCAGGAGAACGGTGTGGCCCCTTTACGATTTTACATTTGGCTTTCCAATTTCAGTGAATCGCTCTGTAAGGATCTGTCTATTCGAAGGGCTTTAAGCAATGCCCTTTTCAGGCAAGGTCCTGTGCTATTGTCTGGTGACTTGATAAGAGATATTAAAAGTTCTGGGTGCAAATTGAATGAGGATTTGATCTGCATTTTGATCAGTAGTTGGGGAAGGTTAGGATTGGCTAAGTATTGTTCAGAGGTTTTTGATCAGATATCTTATTTGGGAATTCAACCTAGTACCAAACTATATAATGCTGTTATAGATGGTCTTGTTAAATCCAATTCACTCGATTTGGCTTACCTCAAGTTTCAGCAAATGGAAGTGGATAGTTGTGTCAGGGATAAGTTGACCTACAACATTCTTATTCATGGGGTTTGCAAGGCTAATGTACTCGATGAGGCTCCTCGGCTTGTCAAACAAATGGAAAGCTTGGGTTATTCACCGAATGTTTTCACTTATACGATACTAATAGATGGATATTGTCGTGCTAAGAGAGTATATGATGCCTTTAAGCTACTTGAAACAATGAAATCCAGGAACATAAAGCCAAATGATGCGACATATCGATCGCTGATCAATGGTGTATTTAACTCTCTGCCTTCCAATGAAGCTTTTAAGTCCCTGTTTGGATGGATGAATAAATACCCAAATCTTCCCAATGTAGTTTACGATACCATTATTTATAAACTTTGTAGTAATTCATTAACAGATCACTTGATCATGTTTCTCAGGGCAGCATTCAACGCAGGTTATATTCCTGATAGTTCAGTTTCTAACATGGCGATTGCATGCTTAATGAAAGGATCAGATCTGAAGGAAACTTGTGAGATTTTTGAATGTTTTATTAGTCATGGGGTGAAGGTTGATTTAAGTAGTCGTTTAGGAGTTATGGAGAGTTTGTACAGATCAAGAAGTGAAGAAAAGGGTGATTTGTATTTAAGTTGGATAGTAAAGGAAGGGCTTATTAAAAGTGTGTTCTCGTACAATATGCTGATCGATTGCTTCTGCAAATCGAAACTTATGAACAGAGCAATGAAAACTTTAGAAATGATGTCTGTTTCTCCAAATCTTGTGACTTTTAACACCTTGATTTCTGGTTATTGCAACTGTAGAGATGCAACCAAGGCACGAGAATTGTTAGTAATGTTATTAGAACATGGTTTTAAACCAGATGTGTTTACTTTCAGTTCAATAATTGATGTCCTTTGTCAGATTAATCAGACTGGGGATGCTTTTGATTGTTTTGTTGAAATGGCTTCATGGGAAATATCTCCTAATGCTGTCATATATAACACCTTAATTCGTGCATTATGCATCTCTGGGAAAGTTGCTAAGGCAGTGAAACTCTTCAGAAGGATGCAAGTTGATGGAATACAGCCTGATGTTTATACCTTCAATGCCCTTATACACAAGTACTGTAAAGTGAGTCAAATTGGAGAAGCACAGAGGCTTCTCAGATGCATGATTGTTATGGGAGTTAAGCCGGATAATTTTACATATATTGCTTTCATTAATGCATTTTGTGAGTATGGGAAGCTTGTTGAAGCTAAACAGTTGCTTTATTCTATGGAGGCTAATGGATGCTGGCCTGATTCACGTACATGTCATTCGGTCATAGATGCCTGTATCAAGGCTGGAAGAAATCAAGAAGCTCAAGATATCTGGTTAAAATACAGTGGCAGTGGAGTAAACTTTGCTGCCAATACAATACCACTTCAGCCTGATGCTGTGCATTGATTTGTGTACTGTTCACAATCCAATGAAGAGAAGAATGTTGTTTAATGAAGACACATTACAGGGGTATTGCTGTTTCTACCCATCAGAGCTGCGTAATGATTTCAACTTCCTATGACTGAGCTGTGAATGTTGATGATGCCCTTAGATGGTGTTGACAGTGCTGCCTGGTTCTATATAATCTGTTTAAAGATGTAAGAGTAGGTGGAATCTGGAGCAAAATCGCGAGATCTTGCTCAATCTTACACATATCTATACTCACAGGCGGACCAGATACAAAAAGAGGGGCAAGTCTGCTGCATGATATCTGGTTTAAGACGAGACTTGCTCTTGCATTACCTGAGGTCATGTTGAAAAACAACCTCCAGTTTGCCCAAATTTTGGACATGAAACTACCGGCCTTGTGTTGTTTTATAGAGTTCCAATGTACACTAATGAGATCAATCTAATAAAAAGTGTCATTGAGGAATCAAATGAAGTATTAAGGCCGATTTTCGTTACAAAATATTGCTAAAGCCAGTTAAGCCACGAAAACACTTACTAGAAGTCATTCACTTTTAATCCGACCTTTCGCTCTTTTTAGAAGTATTGGGCTCGTACAAGGTTTTGATCACCTCCAGCAAGGCACGAAGACGGTCACGAATGTCTAATCCATAAAGAGCTTCCACAACTGATTGCTGAAACTGGAATCCGTTCTCTGAAATGGGGTACTGTGTAAATAAAAAGTGAAAAAATCAGTCAGTCTATTATTCCTTGGAACTATAACTGTTGATCGAGCACTTTTTTACCTGGATGGGTTTTGGAATTGTAGTTTTGATGAATGGCCACCATCTGTCCTCAACAACAGATTTAACAAGACAGCAAGCGCGTAGCCCTTCCACACCAGCAAATCTACCAAACCCACTGTCTTTTGCGCCGCCAAAAGGTAGTGACTAAAAAAAGTATGAGGCAATTTTTTTAAAAAACAAAACTAACATTTTAAAAGAGGTGGTGTTGAATCTCGCAGTACCTGACACATATAGGTTGAGGCAAAATCATTGACCGCAGCAACTCCACAGTGTATCTGCGAAGCTATTTTTCTAGCACGCTGCTGGCTGCCTGAAAAGACAGCACATCCAAGACCATATCTAGAATCATTTGCTAGTTCAATTGCCTCTTCGTCCGTAGTGAACTTCATCATCGGCAGGATTGGTCCAAAAGCCTGTAGAATAGTAATATTGTAGCCAAATACGTTAAAGCTAGTGCACTCCAGATAATTGCTAAAGTGAAACTTAAAGACCAAACCTCTTCTTGCATTAATTTCATTGTATGATTGACATTCACAAGCACTGTTGGAGGGAAGTACTGATCAACAGCACCTTCACCAATATTCCCAACACTCCCTCGACCAGCAATTTCGGCACCTTTGTCAATGGCATCGTTTACCAGACTCTGAAGCCTTTCAGAATGCTCTTGCATACATATCGCACCCATGTCATATTTTCCAACAAGCGGGGGTCCCTATGAGACGCATATAGTGTAAACTGAGCTGCAGAATAAGTATTTACTTGCTTAACCAGGTAAAGAAGTGGGAAACGGGTAAAGGTTCCAAGTGATCAAACACCACATTAGAATATCATTTAAGTGATGAACTTACAGCGGTGACTGACTTTACAATTTTGACTACTTCAGCGACGAAGGAAGAATATATATCTTTGTGGACATAAAACCTCTCAGCTCCAGCACAGTTCTGCCCACTTGATTGCAGAGCACCCCTTGCAGCTATTTGAGCGACCTAAAAGTTTTTTAATCACATTCCAAAAAGCAGAATGATGGTTTTACAAATCCCAAATAAGTTTTGGCATTGCTGAATTTGATAAGAATACATTAGAAAATTTGCCTTACATGTGGAATATCTATATCTTCACAGACAATAAATGGATCTTTTCCACCAAGCTCAAGGGTGACTGGTACCAGCGTGTCCGCAGCATTTCTCATTATCTGCAGAGTAAATGGATTGCATTAAAAGCACTTAATTAATCAATTTTGTCATCACTATGAAACTGGAATTAGATCATGATAGACAGAGCTAGACCATTTTCCCCACACCCGGTGACCCCACAAAGATAATTTTGTCAGCTGACGAAACTAGAGCCTCTCCAGTCTCAGCAAATCTGTGGATACAACCAGCTAATCAAGAGCACAGATAAAAATACAGAACAATAGAAGCATACCCTGTTATTACTTCAACCAGATTTTCTGGAGCTCCTACAGCAGAAAGGGCAGCTTGAATTATGCGCAGATAGAAGCATCCAGACCAACTTGCATGTTCTGAAACCTGCAAAAAAGAATGATCAGCATAAAAACTTCGTGATATCAAATACAGTCAAAGGAGCTATGAAGTTTTCAATCATTGCTCTCCTCTGGAGATTGTGGTTTCGTAGAAACAAACAGATTTTCAGCGAAGGCCTTCCTTTACTCTTTTGAATTGCAACTGTATACTTTGGACATCATCAAACATCGAGGTAGGCATAATAGGTTACAACTTTACAAGTGGATTCAAGCGCCACGTGAGGCGATTTTGAACGCATCTACCATGTAATCTTGTGTAACCTCCCTTAGGGGTTGGGGAGTAACTTTCCATTACCTCCCATGAAATGAATGAAAATCTTTCCGTTCAAAAAACATAAAGTAGTGATATCTTATGCTCCAGAAAAAAAATGAAGGTGGGAACACATTATGGACTAGAACATGGGATATGGAAAACTTTTCAAGAATGAAATTTGCCTTGATAACAATGCCATTCCCGGAGAAAACAGCTGCCAGCATTGGATTGAAAATGTTGTGGAATGGATAGTTCCATGAAACAATGGCTCCAATAACACCGAGAGGGTGAAATTCCACTTTGGCTATCTTGTGAAGCATTGATCTCCCACATGACCTGCATATAACATTGATCAAGATTAGAGTAAAATTCAATACTTGGAAATAATGCAACCAGAACCAGAAAGATTAACTATACGATATATTCTCCACAAATGATGATATTAATATAGTTCACTAAGGAACAGAGCAGAAAACCACCTTCAGCATTTGAGTTGCTGAAGACTCAAAAGCTATTTTTTACCTGTCCTTAATGCAATCAATATTTATAGAAATACATAAGTAGAACAACACCTGTATTCAGGCTTCAGCCACTTTTCGCCTTCTGAAAGAAGCCAAGTGATTTTCTCACATGTTGTCATGATTTCTCCCAAAGAAGCATCGATCATGGTCTTTCCAGTATCACGTGAAGAAACTCTTGAGAACATAAATTAAAGTTGGTCAGCCATCCCAATACAAACAACACAAAATAAGATTTGTCTATTGAGTTATAAGCATAGCTTATTAACTCAAAAAACTTTCTATATGCTTCCCTAGTTTTGCATAGAAATTTCAGTAGAGCAGTTCTTACTCGCATATAAGTTCTTGATGTTCAATGATGTACTTCAGAAGTATTCTTAGGAACCGGCGTCGTTGCTTGAAGCTACTTTTGGCCCATTCTCTTTGAGCCTTTCTTGACTGAGCTACACGCTCCTTAACCTGACCATAATTATATCCAATATACCAAGAAATTTCACTCTTAATTAGAGTGTCTCAGAGAAATACAAGTAAAAGCGCTTGGCAACAATCAGAAAACATTACTAATCATGCAGGAAAATGCACCGTATTATGCAATGTTATTCAAAATGAGCAATCACTGCTTACATGAGGTAAGATAATTAAAGAAGCAGCCAACAGAACCAAATCAATTGCATACAGTTAGTCTAATGACAGCAAGTAAATGAAATTTTAAAATAATTACTTCATCGGCTTTCAGTGCAGGAAAAAAGCCCAGATACTTCATAGTTGCTGGCTCATAGCATTGAACTCTATCTGTCTGTCTTCTAGAAGGTATCTGAGGAAAGTTCCCAATCCATTATAAGCACAACCGTTGATTAACAACTCAATTTTTGTAAAGTACTGTGTATAAAATAAACACAGAAACAACACAAAAACAGTTTAAGCTAAGATCTCACGTATATGAAGCCATTCTCCTTTGTCTGATTCCCGTCATCAAGCACTGCGATTAAACAAAATCAAAGTTAGTATTTCAAATATCAGCAAACGGAGAGCATAGGAGCCATAAAACACCTAGAAAAATAGACAGAAATTGAGAAAAAGAAAGCGGACGATATGCTGATAAACTCCACCAGCTCTAACAAAGCTCATAAAAACCAGGCAGCAGCCTGTAAAATCTCTCCATAAAACTCAGGAGAAATAAATACACACGATAATCCAAATCCGAAAGCATAAAAAATAATCCAGCACGAAACTGCACGCGCAGTAAGGGAACGAAACACAATGGAAATCATACCGTCAGAGGAGTCAACTTCGATTGAAGGAACATTCGTTGGAATAAGCATTAAAAGAAGCTTGCAGATCGCAAAGGCCAATGCAATAACCAGTATGGACCACCAGAACGCCATGGAATTTTTGCAATCTTAGATCTACTGGTAATGAAAATGCTACTAAGTTTAAACCCTAGGCTTTAGAAAAGATTGCGGGAAACTGATTGGACCAGAAAAAGGCGCAACGAGGACAGCAAATCGCTCGTAGTAGGTTATATACGATTCAGCTGTCTGTCTAACCATAGGATTTTACCGCATCGCCATTCGCCGCCATCGAGCACACAGGTTAATTTTTTTGTGTCATGTGAGATTATAAAGCATTTATATCTTCAACTGCGAGTGCCGGAATGCCTCCACAAAATCCAGGGCAGGTAGCTTGTTACGTATTTATTTTATGACTACTTTTGTAATATGGGATCGATGGACCAAGTTAATGCAAGAACGAACGGATGAGATCTTTCGAATCAACATGACTGAACAATCATGCAAAGCTTCTTTGTAAATCTGCATGAAACATCTAAGAAATGTTATACTAATTAATTGGTTATTAATGGAAGTTATATTTAATTGATTGAATAATAATGATCATAAATAATAATATTTTGCTTTAAAATGTACACGTATAAATCCACAATATATCTTATGAATTATCAGATAGGCTCGTCTGTTGAAGGCCCGGAGATTCTTTGGGCTCAATAATTTTTTTTTAAATCAAAATATGAATGACCAACGGGCAACGTTTGGGATCAAAATATTGAATTTCGCCTGTGCGGAGAGATGAGGCGATCACTGAACTACTCAAATTTCTTCAATTTCACTGCCATGACGCGGAAGGTCGATGTGGATAATCGGATTCCTCTTCGTTATTATTATCGTATAGCTGAAAATCTCCATAGACAGGTGGGCACACAAACACTTGCATCAATTTTGTTTTTTGATCGTTTCAAATCCGAATTTTGAAGTATCAAATGTTATATGTTGGCAGTCAAATTCTATTTGAACCTTATTTAGTTGATCCGATTTTTATGTTGAAAACTGATGCCCGTGATCGTCCGCTTCACTATTCTAAGTTGTTTCTGTGCAGGCCCATATTTATAGAGAAGAGAAAAATCTAGTAGACTTGTATGTGATACTGTTAAGATATTCCAGGTTATGATCCCACTTTCTTATACCATCATATTCATTGTTTTAATTTCTAAATTTCCTGCTAGATTAGTTATGATGCTGTATTATCCTTTTTTATTTTCAATCAGTTTAGTGTCTGAAACTATTCCCTACCATCGGGATTACCAGACTCTTCATCTGAAAGAGAGAAGTCTTCATAAGAAGGTATATCTTATGTCTTGGAAATACCAATTTTCTTAACATTATTTATTCGATTATTTCCTGGCCTACGTGAGCACTTGTTATCTTACTGCAGAAGTTACTTTCTGTACTAGACGAGCTTGAGACATTAAAGCCACAAGTAAAGCATCAGATCGATCAATTTAATAGGGCTCACTCTTCAAATGATATACAACAGTTTGATAACCTAAATATGATATCCTATGCATCTTCTTCGAATAGCCAGAATTCTTTAAGATACGACAATGAGGTATGTATTTTCATGGTTATTTGATCATCTTTGCTTCCCCAGTTTCAAAATTCTCGGTATTTTTTCTTGCAAATTATGAACGTTCCATGTATGCATATGCTTAGAATTTGAATTTTGTTCACTCATATATGAGGGCTCTCTTAATTCCTTCACTATTGCATGGTTTCTAGCTATTTTATCCCTACCTTCAAATTGTATTATGGACTTGCAGCAGCTAATCTATCCTGGTCACTTTATGTGAATGTTAACCCATTTTAATCTAAATATTTTTGTTTCAGACCTTGCAACCCAGTACCGCAACTTCAACACTGCTGAGGAAAAATAACAACCATACTCAAATTTCTCCATCAAACTTGATAGATATGCAATTTCAGAATATGTGAGTTAGGCAGATTATGGAGTAATTAGATGTGGTTTCCTACTAATTCGCTGCTTGATCTTTTAATTTGCTATATTTTTAGTTATATTTTATAAGAGCAGCCTCTTGCTTGGGCTATCATGCTATGTAGAGAGCCAATATTTTTTGAAGGACTTTCAATCTCGTACGTTTATCTGCACTTGCTCATTGTTTTCCAACTCTTGCAGATCTCTAAGTCTGCCTGCCCCAAAGCTTGAAACACTGTCTAGACATTCCTTTCTAGGATCAAGTGTTCATAATGGCCAGAGACATGGTCAAGCTAATGTGAAGGTGGCCAGATGAATTTTATTTTTTCTTATGTACCTTACTATAAACCTTTAGCTCATATTTTAAAGATTTTTTAGGTGAGCTATCCTACCAATGTTGTGATTGATTCATGCGAGCCCCTGAGGTATGGTTCTATTTTTTTCCATTTCCCTTTTTTCTGTGGTGGCATCTAGGATATTGATGTATTGAGTAGCTATTTGTGTTTGCAATAAGCATTTGGTTCTACATTTATTCAGATAGACTTGTCTTAATTGATTGTAACATGTAAATATTGTTTCTTTTAAAGCCTGAATCAGGTTGTCCAAGAACCTCTATCTATCAAAGATAGTAGTGATTCAAAGATTGTGAATTCCGTCATGGAGTCTGTTCTGTCATTAGATGATGGAAAATGGCTTACCGAGGAAGCTCATTTTCCACAAAGAAATGAATGGGAAAATAATGAATTTCAGCTTTTAAGTACCAGACAGCCTTCTCTTCCTCCTGTCATGGCACAAGTGAAGCCAGAGTATCTTCACATCCCCCCGACAATGGTTGCCGATCCACGGCCTGGACCACCCAAGCTATCCCAGGATGGGCTTGCTGACTCCAATAGTTACCAAGATCTTCATATTGTAAGCCTCCCTCTTGATGTAGAAGATGGAAATCGGATAATCTTTTTTTTTGTAAAAATGCTTACTGTTATATTTTTTTCATGTTTAGCCAGTGAAGATCATGGAAGATTTTTTGAGATTAGCCAGAAATAACACTGCAAAGAATCTAGAAACTTGTGGTGTACTTGCTGGTTCACTTGTGGGTATTCAATTGCCATGAACATTTTCTATCTGAAACTTGAAATTTTGCTTCATTATTTCATCTAATTAATCTTATTCCATTATTTATAGTGCAACAGAGTATTTCATATTACTACGCTTATTATTCCAAAGCAGGAATCAACGTCAGATTCGGTAATGTTCTTTACTTTCAGTGTTGGCTTTGTTGTTTTACATCCCCGTATATTAAAAAATATGTTCTTTCAATTTAGTGTCAAACACTGAATGAAGAAGAAATTTTTGAGGTTCAGGACAAGCGTTCCCTCTTCCCTCTTGGTTGGATTCATGTAAGTGCTTTTTTATGAGTAGTGTTAAATATTTGTGCTTCTGGAAAATTACATTTCATGTTATCTGGTGTGTTACCTTTGAATATTTCAAAGTAATTGTTAAGAATTTGGACTGAAAAAATGTATAATGCAGACGCATCCTACTCAAACATGCTTTATGTCATCTGTAGACCTGCACACTCATTATTCATATCAGGTATCATTTGTGTAGATGAAATAGTTCTTGACACACATTCAGTGATTGAAATATCATTTGCAGGTGATGTTGCCTGAAGCAGTTGCAATTGTCATGGCCCCTACAGACACATCCTGGTACAGTGATTTGTTTATTATGATATAAAAGAATGAACTTTGGTTGTAAATTTATACTGCAGCCCACATGGAATCTTTCATCTTTCTGATCCCGGTGGCGTTGCTGTCATTCGCAACTGTCAACAGCGGGGATTTCATCCGCATGAAGAGCCTGACGATGGAAGTCCCATTTACGAGCACTGCTCGCATGTGTACATGAACCCCAATGCCAAGTTTGATGTGGTAGATCTTCGTTGATTCCCTTCATTTGAAACAGTATTATTACTGTTGGTTGCATATATGTTAATTAACCATTTCCCATCAACCCCGCATATTGGCTTTTCTCTTCCTATTGTTATTCATTTGACTAATTGTGGTTTTTAACCCGACAAGAGGCCTAGAGATTATATAGATAATCAATCAACGATGGGGATTACCTTAAAACAAATATGAGACAGCAAAAATGGATGTTAACTGATTCCTCCAAATGCCTTAATCAAAATACCATGTTTTTATACCAAAAATAAATATGGGGATTACATTCTGTATTTAATTGTGACACAACAAATCGAACAGCGCAAAAATTGATCATGTGCAGAAACCAGGGTGCTTTCCTTTTGTTTAGCTAAGCATAATATGTCTTCTTGCACCCCACCCGTATTTCGGTAAAATTTGTACCTTTTGTAAGAAAAATTCCGGAGATAAATTTGAGTCCCCCTTGTTATCTAGTGAAAAACTTGAGGGGAAGCATAGTATTCGCTTTCTTTGAAGACAGGCCTCAAATCTTCTTTGCACATAAAATCTAGAGGAAATGAGACAAGATGTCCCTTCACACATTCCTCTAGTCTTTCCATTTGCTCACTCACACTAACATTTGAAGGAGCTATTCCCAAATCAATACTTGTATGCCCATTTTTCTCCTTCCACGAGTTGAAGCATTGTCGGAGTGAAGCCCTGACTCATATCATCGCCAAAGTCAGTATATTATTATCATCAACATTTAGTCATTTAGCATACCTTGAGTGGACGATATCATTCGGTATGCAACAAAATACGTCTTGGTAGATCCTCGAATTCGCCTGCATTCCAAATTTGTTGGGTTTTTTACATGATGTGAGGATGATTATACGTTAATATGTCACCTCTGCAGTGGCCATCCATATCTTCTTGTAAGTTGATTCCGCCACAGGGTCTCGAATTTGATCAATCTAAAACAACCATCACTCTTTTTCAAAACACTAGCTTGTAAATTTTTAGATTCAAATGTTTGAATTTAACCTCTGTGCCATGAAGACCAAGGTGCTCAGACCACAGTGAGAGGCGTAAGCTATATGCAAACAACCCTGCTTTCCAGTGCTTCCCCCTCATTGATGAATTTGTGAATGCTTTGTCCTCGATAACCACACCAATCTGGAAAAAAGTGTGTTAAAAAGTGGAATGATGGGTGAAATCGAGAGAATTTTAGTAGATTTTCATCTGGACAAGAATGAGCAGAATAATAACAAAGACAGAAACTTAAAGGATACCTCAGAGTCTCTTGACCCCAGCAAACTTCTGTCATTAAGATTAGCAGAGCCAATCAGTGTGATTCGGTCATCAATAATCATTATCTTGCTATGAACATAAACCTGAAAGCAAGAGAGGAGATCCCCCAGGGGCTAGGACCAGATTTCTGTGAAGGAGAGGAAAGAGATGAAATTCTAAAACGAACATAACCTGACTGGAGGCTACTGGGCCACCTTCAGAAAGTTTTCCATATGCTCTTAGACCATAGAAGGATATATAGTCATGCATATCAGGGCCAACAGAGTTGTATAAATTATGAAGTATAGAACACGGTCCTCTGCAAATTGTTCTATACTGCCAGTGCATAATGGCTCTTACAGATGCAGCACCGGAATCATCAACACCACCCTATTAATTTAACATGAAAATTATAGAGAATGATGCAGAAAATAGATGTGCCACAAAGAAATGCAAGCACCTGGAAACCTGGAAGGAGAGGTATGACAATAATTGCCCTGAATGTTTTACTCTCATTGTGAGCGCGGATGATTCTCTTGTACAAGGAATCTAAGACACGATTTTGTATCATTTCATCGCCACATAGACCAGAGATGAAGAATTGATTCTGCAATAGTGCAGCCCCACAAAATTTTCTTTACAGGTGAAGGTGAAACAGGAATAAATAATTTGAGTTAGAGTTAATGCTACTAACCTCAATGTAGACGTAATGCTCCGCTTTTTCTATCAGAGAACAGTAAGCGCTGTGAATACTTTCTTCAGTCTGGCTTGTACCAGCTGACCATTGAGCTACACTTCTAATAACCTGACAGCCAAGACAATACATGATATTAAAAAAGATGGCCGGTTAGCAAATGCCATATTCAGAACTAGAATAGTAATGGACATTTTTGCACTTAGCTCCACACGAATCTAAAGTGAAAATGTTTACTCTTGATATTTCAGAAAAGCTACAAATCTCACCTGACAATGGCATGAAACACGGGGACCCAACTGTCTTATTCCATCAACTGCAAAAACTTGATTGCCTCTTTCTTTTGTTTCCCACCACTCCTTTTCCGAAGATGGAGGTCCAGGTTGCATCATCTGGGAAGACAACTCAAGGGCATCAACGTCATCAACAAACCCCCTCATGTGCATAACCTGAGGTACTGACACATCGCTGGATTTTGGAAAAGAAAAGGGGATCCTGCTCGGCCTGCTTGGCTTACAATGGATATCATGAGAAGCATCAAATCCATTTGAATTGGAATCCCCATTTACAGAAACCGGACCATCAGCCTCCTGAGGCATTAGCAAAGGGATATCTTGAAAGGATGATCGAGTGGAAAATGAGCCATTTCCTGTTATGCCTCCTGTGTTACTATTGATATCTGCGTCCTCAAATTCTCTTTCTTCGCTAATTCCCATATAATGAGGAATCACCATGTTATAATGAGGCAATAGCAATGGGATTGCTTGTTCATATGGAGCTTTATTTCTCTGAAAATATAATCGCACAGCAATAAGAACAAAGGCATTGCCAAGAACAATAAGTGATATTAAGCCAGAGAATGGTATGACCTTAGCATAGTTCCACCGCTGAACAAAATGCCTGGCTACATCACGACATGGTGGTCCCCATAGCGCACAGTGGACATCATGCCATGGCATGCGTGGATATTTCATCCGATCTACTTCATCGTTCATTGTATCCTCCCAAGAATTGGGTTCGGATTCCCTGAATATGAATTTTTTTGTTATCTTGAAAAAAGTACATCGATAAGTTCATGTTATCTTCCACTAAAATTTCACTTGTTGTACTAAGGTAATCACTGAAATATTCTTCAGCATAGGTCTGAAGCAAACAAATAACGATTAAAAAATTCTAAATTCCCAGTCAGCAAACCTTGGATTATAGTAATCCTTGCCAGGCCATATCTGAGATGGATGATCACCCACTAGATGTTTTCCATTGTCGTATCGACCAAAGCAAAGGTCCAGTCCTCCAATAAAACAAACTTGATGATCCACAATAACAAGTTTTTCATGATGGGACCTGCATAAGAGTACAAAACACTGTATTTGGGAAGCAATAGCAAAATGGGTCACAGAAACTATATGAACTTGCACAATACCAAGCATACACAAATGATCGAGCATACCATAAATATACGCCAGAAGAAAAATGGTCTGGGTATCGAAGTACTCTGACATTTTCATGAATTCCCAAGAGTTTTTTCTTGCTATAGACACTGTTAATTTTCAGAGCTAGGGCAACCTCTTTGTACAGAAGAATATATACCTATACAATAGTGGAAACAATCAATGAAGTAAAATAAGATGTTCATAGTGATTAAAAAACAAAGAAGACAGTAAAACAGGAAAAGATCAGAGCTGCTCTTTAGTGCAATTTAAACATGTTTCTAAAGTCAAGACACAACTGATTTATCAACTCAGATTTCGTATGGGTTTACCTGAACACCTTGCTTTGCTTTAGATTCTAGCAAATAATCAAGCCTCGAGGATGTTTGAGTATGAAAGGGACGCCTCATGTATAGTTCCGGGCATAACCACCAACCACATATAAATATCTGCATCATGGGCTTCTTTAGTGTTCTTCACATAACAAAACCACCAAGTGATGAAGACTGCCCCAAATAAATCAAGGTTGGAGAACCATACCTCTGATTTTGCTTCCTCAATAGCCAAAGCAATAGCATCAAATGCAGCAGAGCCATCAACAAACCACTGCACTTCACTCCCATCTTCAGATAAGCCCCTAGGGGGTGCAAAAGACCCAAAACGATGGGGATGACACCATCCTTCAGGTGGGCGAAGACCAGCATCATTAATAGCTAATACCCAGTCTTTAACTTTAGCATGACTCTTTGTTCTAAGCTTGATGCTCCGAGTGCCACAAGTCACCTACAAGAAGTTCAACGGTCTGAACTCAACTTTCACAAAATAATCTATATGGGTCCTATAATATGCAAATAGCATGCTACATCAATATTTTCAACTTAAGGACATCATTGAAATACTTGATGCATACACATTACCCCGAAAAAACAGTGATTATACCCTGAAATAATGGTGCAGTGGATTGCGATCAATTACTTCTTTTGCTAAGAGTACTTGCTCACCCCCATTACCACCAATTTCTGGTAGGACATCGAATACAACAATGTCTAATGGCTTCAGATCGAATGGATGCCTCAGAAAGGCCAGAAATCCAGGTTTTAGAACTGCCCAAACCTGAGTTTACCAAATGGTTTATTCAGTTTATATCTGTGTGGAAAAAACATAATCATAGGGCAGAAATTCACAGGCAGGGCAATAAGAAAGCACACAAGTGGGAGGAAAAATATAACAATAAGGAACAAGATAATTTCTTAACAATAAGTAGTATAATTTATCAAAGACAACAACCAAAAAAAGGTTCAATATTGGTTTTTCCCCACAGTAGTTAGTTGTACCTTTTGCCAATTATCTGTGCAACAACTGGACCATTGACAAAGGCAACATCTAGTATCATCACTGCTGTTGGAAATTTTTGGTAAATGCTTCACCATTAAGTATTCTTCCTTTAGCTTAGGACCATACTCTGGCGAGAATGATAACTTGGAGACTTCCATAAATTTACACACCTACGACGTTCCCAAAAAATTGTGAATTTTTCCACCATTTTCAAAGACAAGAAGAACTAAATTATTGAGCAATTCGGCCTTATATGACCAACTACAATAAAAAAATTGCATTACTACACAGAAAGTTAAGCAAAAGGCCACTCTTTGAAAATAAAATAAACTAACAATCAAAAAATTCGTTACCGTTAGCTATTTGAATTTTAAAGAATAGTCTCGAACCTCTTCAGAGTTTGCAATGTCCATATTGCTGAGAAAGTGATTCAAATATCCCTGCATGGCAACCCTAGCTTGGTCTGACATAGAATTCTGCCTTCCAAGTGCTGGACGTATAATTGGAAGAGCAGCACTGGAAGGAACATCTCTGAACAAAAAATTACCTGTAAGGTATATAAATATAATATATAATTCACTGAACTCAGAATGTAAGTGAAATCATGCTCTACCAAGAATCACCTGTTCCTAGAAATCTCATCATTGCGTAAAGTAACAGCTTCCTCATCCATATCTTCGTCATCTTGAAAAATAGTGGTATTGTTGCCCAATCCCAAGTTTTGGAGCCATTCTAAAACCTTTACAAAATGGAAGCAGTAGAAAGTCAAGAAAGTGTAACTAAAGGGGTATCCAAGTTTTCTAGAGAAAAAAAATTATGACTAAGTAGATTATTGTTTGTTCTTTTGTAAATCAATGTAGTTTCCAAAAAAGGCAGAATAAGGAATCTGCTGCATCACGTTAGACCAATTATATTGTGTTTGTACACTTTTTAGAAATTGGGATATGTTGCTTAGTCTTTTCATCTGTTTGTAAGGGATTGAAACCATTGTTGAATGTTGAATGAAAAAAAACACTTGAATTGGCTCAAGTAGATGTGTTAGTTCCTTTTCTTGTAGTTATCCCTCACTCATAATCGAACCTGCTCTTGCTTCTCATGCATCTCCTCAATAAACTTTCTTTTCTTCAACGCAAAGTGCAGATAAAATACTTGTGAAGCTTTCTTCTTTAGCTGCCACTTGAACTAAAGAAATACCATTCGTTATCAGCAGTTAGATCATCTACAGGTAAAATAACCAAGTGCAAATAACTAAACCACAGTTTAAAAAAATGTTGTCACTTCTTGATTGAGACACAGGAGCCGAAAAATCAAAATAAAATCGATTTAATTTACTTTAATCAAGTTACAATATTGATTTTGTCAATCCAGTATACCGCAATGTACATTTCAAAACGCATGCATGACCAAAAATTACGTCCCGAATTATGTATTTTTTCGGGACTCGTTTATCAAATGACAGCCTTAAAATCTCAATAGCATTTCCAGAAATGAAAATTGTGGAAGAGGCGTGAGAGACCGACCTGCTTGAACTGGAACTCGATGGTGTACGTGAGCAAGGCGGGACTAATATCCCCGGCGTCCGGGCGAGAAACTTGAACAATCGTAGCCTTTGGCAACTGATCAAATATCCTATTTGACGCAGATTCCTGGAAACTCCGTTGATGGCCACAGATGATGGGCGACGAGGAACCCGTCAATACGGAAGGATCAGTCCCCATAGGCACATACCTGTGGCCGGCGTGCATCAAGCGCTCCACAGTCGCCATCTTGAGTGAGAAATCCGGACAGGAGATCTATGGCGTGGCGATGGGAACTAAGAGAAACTGAATATGATCTTGATCTTCGTTGTCAATTGCGTTGCGTGGGAAAACGGCTAATACATCTAGTTTCCCACGCGGTCACGCCCAAATGTAGTTATAATAATTATTAATAATTAATTCTAACATAGAAAATAATCATATCAAAGTAATAACTATGATAAGAAAATACATATAAAACATTTCTACTCTTGAATAATACAATACCAAAACCAAATTGAATTTACAATAAGTATGATCGATTTTGTGTCTCAATTTATTTTATATGTACCGAAATGTATTATTGTATACATAATAAAATTATAATAATTATGTATTTAATTATAATTAAATAAATTACATTGGTTAAGTTGACTTAAGAATTCAAATTCAAATTCAAATTCAAATTCAAATGTGCAACGCGTTCCGTTAATAGGCTGAATAAGATGGAAGCCCATAAATATTATCAATGTGGCGGGCTTCTTCTATATCGTCCAGCCCAATTTTCGAAATTTTAATCTCATAATTCTTTCACTGCTACTTTACTGTCGCCCAATTTCCATTTTTTTCTCCAGCGAAATGGTAAGTTAATGTCGGAGCATGTTTTAGGTTGAAATTTTTCAATTTGAACGTTTTTTTATTTCCTGTTGATTTCCAGATTTGTTTGGATTTCCTATTTCGCAATTGTTCATTTCCATTACTGCATTTTTTTAACGTATGGATCTAGTATCGAACATCCGAACTCGTTGTCGTGTGGATTTCGGATTTTTAACCGTGTTGGGATGATATGGTATAGGGTTATGCTTTCTTCTATTTGATTTATCGGTTTTGCTATAGTTTCTTCCTGTAAACGATATTCGTCGATGATTGTTTGGTGAATTTTGATACTGTTTTCTTGCATTCGGATGATTACCTTTAAAGGGTCCCGTTGCTCAATGCTTTTCATTTTTTTCTTGTCTTATGCATTTTACTAATGATCGCAGGATGGACATGACAATGATTCAACAAAGCAAAGCACTGCTGATTTGACAGCCTTTGTGAGTTGTATTTTCTTCAACATCTTCATTAGCATGCATTGTCATGATTGCTCTTTTGCCCTATTTACCCGTGATGGTTGAAAAAGGGTATGAAAAATCATGAAACTTCGACTAACTAACTGATCCCTTTTAAATTTATGTAGGTGCAAAACCTTCTTCAGCAAATGGTGAGTGTGCCTACCCTTTATTTTTACAGCTAACACTCACTAACATTGCTGACGTTTATTTTCTGTGGTTTGCAGCAAAATAGGTTTCAAACTATGTCACAATCTATCATTTCTAAAAATATCCTTTGACACGGTAATAGCAATGTTGTTTTTTACTGAGTTCACGCGAGTTAGGATGGTTGTCTAACATGAGACTTGAAGTTGAACACCTGGAATCATATCTCATACCTTTTCTATGAATAATTAGAGGCTATGTTTTTAAAAAAATTAAGAAATAATTAAAATGATGGCATTATTTTACTTTTGTTGTTAACTCACCATCATCATTTGTTTTGTAATTGAATTCCTTTACTTGGTTGTACTTGATGATATGAGCAATCGTATCGATGAGTTGGAGCAGAGCATCAATGATCTCAGATCTGAGATGGGTCAAGAAGGTGCCCCTTCTCCTTCAGCTGCATTGAAGTTAAAAGATGAACCCAAATCAGCCGACGATGCTTAATCAAGTGAGGGTCTTTCTTTTCTCAGTATAATGCTTCATTTTTTTGTCTGTTTCTCTCTTAAAGTGTCAGTGGATTGTTACATGCATTTATTAGTATATTGCAATGACATCATTTTTTTCTTTAATCCCTTGGATTATGATCTGAAAAGACACAAGTGCCATTTTAAAACTTCAAATGTATCCACAGACTTGAGTAACATTCCACGTTAATGTCTTGTTTGTTTGTAATTTGTATTGTTTCAAACTTGTAACTCCTTCGTAGCTTTCACAGGTACTCACTAGTTTGATTCATTAGGAAAATGATGTTAAGTTTTCACAGCTTCTGTTATTGGAAAGCAGAAGGCAGATTACTAAATAGACTAGGGTAAAACACATTTACATGATGGAGCACCACCCATCATTGTTCTCCTGGCCATGGTAATCTTGTATCGGCTCCGGATTGCCGTAGGATGATGTATACATGTACGGTGATTGGGGCGTGTAGTAGCAGTAGTAGGCTGGTGCACCTCCTACGGTAGGTTGTGTCCAGTTGTAGCTCGCCGCATTCGCTGGTTGGGGGAAATAACTAGGAGGAGGATACTGGCTGTGATTGAAGTCATCTACAAGATGGGTTAATCCTGGTCGCACATTTGGAGTCTCGGATCCAGTACCCGTAGTTGTTGACGCATCACTAGCTGGTGGGGCCTTTTTCTTTTTCTTTTTAACACCGCCTTTCTCTCCGGCGACTGGTTCGGTAATTGGAACATCTGCCGCTAATCTAACAGTGGGTGGTGAATTAAGCTTGTCATCATCCTGGTGCTTTTCTTTACCTTTTGGGTTGGTGGGTTTTTCCTTTGGGCCTGGGGGGTTGTGTTGTAACAAGTGTGCGTGCTTGCCGGATTTGGCGAGCTTGTTGATGAGGGTATGGGGATCAAGGTTGCCAGTTACAGTAACTTTCTGTTGCTTGGCATCGATGTTGGTTGTATAAACACCTGAAAATGACAAGTTATGTCGTTAGTAGATAAGATGGAAAGTGAGGAGAAATAATAAAAGGGAGGTTGCTTAGAGTTACCTTGTATGGATTTGAGAAGTTTTTTAACCTTCCTTTCGCAACCTTGACAGTGCATTGAAACTTTGAGAACCCATGTCTGTCCATGCATAAGTAAGCAGAGGTTAAGGAAGGAAGAAGGGAATTTGGTGCATGTGTTAGGAGTACCTGGTACTGGAGAGGAGGGCCTTGAGTTTGAGTGTTTCCGGTGGCCATATGAGTGTTGGGAAGAAAAGGTAATTGTGTAATTTATGGATTAGGGTTCAAATAATTAATATCTAAGCATCAGTATTATTGGACCTGGAGGGAGACAGAATAAACATCAAATTATTTACTTACTTGACAATCCTACGAATCTTAAATAATTCTCCATCTTTTTTTACCACGCGGTTTAAAGTTTAAACACACACTGCCCAGACCCAGATCCCAGGACAGAAAGATTCGTTAGATGTGAGGATTGGATTTTGAACAAAATAATATTAAATAAAGATAAAATATATAAATAAATGTTAGAATGTCTTCAATAACTGTAAATCGAAAATTACAAATATTTTTATAATTTACTATATAAGATGATTCTGTTTTATAAAAAAATGAGTATAATTTCGATTCAAGTAACTCCTCAAAAGCAACTACGTTCCGATTAATCATTTATTGCATGAATAATTCATAAATAGATTGACTATATAATAAATTAGTGAAAGTATATAAATCATTTCTTCGACAAAGAACAAATATAATTAATGAAGAAATCAAGACAATTTCGTAGAAACGAGTTAGAGAATCATACTCTGTCTAGTCTAGCATGGGTGAGAAAAATTGGGGAGTGTATGTTGCATAGTAGGATAATTTAATAAATGTAAAAAAGATGTGTGTGTTTGGTTGTAGAATGATGGGAAATTTGTTTGATGATCAAGTTGGTGAGTGATAAAGACAAGGGGATGGTGATCAACTTGGTTGCCTTAAATATGTGAAAGGGATGAGTGTGTGTTGTGTGTTGAAAATGAATGAGTTGCAGGTAATAGATTGTCTTACAGAGAAGTCTAGTCTGGGGCGAGTTGGTACAGTAACAGTGTCAGTTACTGTGCAATTCGATTTTGTCACTGTTTCAATTCTTATCATGCATATAGCAGTGATGGACGCATGATGGGACATGCATGATGGGCAGCTCGGTTTCTGAAATAGTAGAAACCGAGCTGCGTATTTTTTTTTTAAAAAAAATTAAATATAGTCCGGTTTCAGCTCGTTTTTTTTTTTAAAAAAACGTAAATTTAATTTTTTTTAAAAAAAAATATAAGGGTGACGGAAGCAAATTCATATTTATAATTTTATAAATTGTTGAGTTTTTATTGTATCTTAGTGAGTTTCTAATTTTTTATTCGAATGGATCCAGTCCGATTTCCGTTTAACAAAAACCAGGCTACGCTTTAAAAAAAAAAGAGTGGTCCGGTTTCTCGTGTTACAGAAACCGGGCTACTCACACGTCCATCACTGCTATTTTGTTGAAACGACCGGTATCACTGTTATTAATTATAAAAAAAATATTCAGTGATTTATCGTCGATTTACACGTCTGACACTGATAGGTCCATCAAAAAACTGACACTGACACTGACACGCCCGGTTTCCGTTTAACAAAAATCGGGCTACGGTTTTAAAAAAAAAAGAGTGGCCCGGTTTCTCGGGAGGAACAAAATTTTGATCGAAAATTCGGTGGAGATCGCAAATCAACACTGCTTTTGAAAAATAATCGTCAAAATTGAACAAGAATGATGCCCAAAACAAGAATAATTGTAACTTACATTCCATTCGGCCGAACAGCAGCGCAAAACAGCCAATTGCGTAGAAGATATCTGT
>RWGZ01000399.1:450509-513069 GCA_009725065.1 Utricularia reniformis | reverse complement strand
CTTCGGTCATGAATGATGATTTCTTCTGATCTTCCTCAGCCAAGAAGATCTGGTGATATCCAGAATAAGCATCCATGGTACTCATCATGGTGCTTCCAGCAACAGCATCCACCAGTCGATCGATGTGCGGCAGAGGGAAAGGATCTGATTCACAGCTTTTGTTTACATCGGTAAAATCGATGCACATTCGCCATTTCCCGCCTGGCTTGGAAACCACTACTGGGTTTGCAACCCATTCAGTATAGTGGATTTTTCGGATAAACCCCGACCGCAATAACTTGTTCACTTCGGCCCGGATGATCTCAATTTTTTCAGGAGAGTAACGTCTCCTCTTCTGCCTGACAGGCTTCGTTCTGGGCTCAGTATTGATCCGATGTTCACTATCGGATCGGTCAATCCCCGGCACATCATCCGGGGTCCAGGCGAATATATCCACATGGCTTCTCAGTAAGTGGATCAGTTCTCTTTCGAAGTCGGGGGCTAAATGAGCCCCGATGCGAGTCGTCTTGGTTGAGTCATCCTCAACCAGATTAATCAGTTTGAACCCTACGGGTTCCATCGCTTGCCTCGGGTGCGGAAGCTCTTCCAGCAAATCCACCCGAGCATTCTTCATCGATGCCAACGTTCGGCACGAGCTCAAGTAGCATTGTCTAGCTACTTTCTGGTCCCCCTTAACAGAAATAATTCCATGGATGGAGGGGAACTTGAGCATCATATGGTAAGTAGAAGGGACCGCCTCGAACTTGCTTAGGCTGGTCCGTCCAATAATGGCGTTGTAAGCCAAGTCGACTTCAACGATGATGAATTCCAAATCTTCAGAACGGTCCTTGGATGGCTCTCCAAGGGTAACGGGAAATAACATCTTCCCACAAAGAATAACACTCCTTTGGTCGAACGACCAAAGAGTTATGTTGGCGATCAGCAGATCATGAGCGACTGCTCCCAACATTTCGGCGACTTCGCGCTTCATTAGATTGCACGAAGCCCCAGTGTCCACCAGGATTCTGTGGACACGACGATTCCCGATGACCCCTGTAATGGTGAGGGGGTCGTCACAGGGATCAATGATCCCCTCCCGATCAGCCAGGGTGAAGGTGATATCCTCTCTGAAGACGGAAGACCGATCCATGGGGTCATACTTTACCAGCGCCACAGATTCGGAGCTTTCAGCAGAGTCTCCGCGCGCCGTTCTCTTTCGGTCCTGGACCGACTCATTTATTCTCAAACCGCCGAAGATAACATAAATATCTCCGGCCACTTCTCTAGGTGCCGCCTCATTTCGAAGAGGTTGGGCACCATTTTCAGCGGGTGGGGGAGCAGCATGCTCCTGTCTCCTCCCTTTGTTCTGCGGGGCTCTGCCGCCACGGCCCCGCCATCTTCTTCTACGGCACTGACCACGGTTCTCACGACCGTGTTGGCCTCTTTCCTGCTCTGGCGGAGGAGACCTTCGGTCCTCTGTCCGATCATTATAGTTTCGGAGCTGTCCCCGATTATCTCTTCCCCTCGGCCTGTGACGATCGTCACCTTGATGGCCCCTTCGGGGGGATTCCGCTCTTTTGCCCTTCTGACCGTTTCGGTCGGGCTTTTCTTTACCCATTGCTTCTACAGTCTCTTTCAGCAACGGGCACTTCAGGGTTGGGTGATCGCGATTATGATGAAGCTCGCAATACACCCGCTTGTCCTCCTGCTTCGGAGGGACATCTTTTTCATTTACAGCCGCTACTTCTCGCGACTGTTTCTTCGGGTAGGAAACCCGATGATCACCTGTGGGCTCAGAATTCCCGCTAGGCTTCCGATAACCTAGCCCCAGCGCTTCATCTACCTTAATATATTTGTTGATTTTCTGAAGCAGTTTCCCCAAGGTAGATGGTGGGCTCTTCACCAAACTGGCCGAAAGGCCGCACGGTCCTAAGACCTGCTGTAGAATATCAATTTTGTCCCGAAGCTCAAGCTTGATACCTCGGGCGGTCCTGTTGAATTTCTCCATAAAGGACCGAAGACTCATTTCGCCGGAATATATTTTAGCTGATATAGTTCCTGCCTACTTCGGGGCGGTCCTACATTTGGAGCGAATTGCTCAGAGAAAGCCAAAATAAACCCACCATACGACTGTATGGATCGGGCCGGCAGATTTTTGAACCAGGTTCGGGCATCGCCTTGTAATCCTGCCGCGAAGATGCGGCACTTCAGTGAATCCGAGGCCCGAACCGTTCCCATACGTAACTCAAAATCAGCGACGTGATCAATAGGATCACCATCGCCTCGGAATGTTGGCAACCCCTCGGGGTTGCGATAATGTCGATCTGGGACTGCTGCCCAGATTTCTTCTGAAAAGGGGAGCATCAAATCTCCCAGGGCGGCTGATACGCCTACAGATTGCTGGGATGACGCTTGGACAGCATGTAAATTATGCCACCAATCGTCATCCTTACTTCGCCTGATAGGGGCCTCCATGGCCCTGTTAAATAAGCCAGGATTGCGTCCCAGATTCGGTTCGCAATCCTTCAGCGCACGCATACTCTCCAGCTCCCTGGTGAGCTCATCTATCCGCCGCTGCATCTGCTCCTGGTCATTTCCAGGAGCGGGAGTTAGAGCTCTAGCTGGAGGAGGAGGAGTAGATCGATATCTAGGCCTCCTTGTGTTGACGCCACGCCTGAAGGCTTCTTCCTCATCAGTGCTGTGTTCGTCGGGATCACTTTCATATCCTCTGTTTCTGGGAACAGGGCTTGAGAAAGCCGGTGGTTCCGCCTCCACTTTTCTCCGTCGTAATTTCCAGTACCACCTTCCTTACGACAGCCTCCAAATCCTGTAATGTGAATGTTGGTGCTGGAAGACTGTCGGGAAGCATGTCACTATCGTTCGTCGGAGTTGTAGTTGTCATGCCTTTGATTATCCTATCCCAGGAAGAGAACTCATCAAGATATTCTCATATACCAGGAGTCTTATCGATTGTCGGAAACTATCATAAATTTTAAAGACACCATATGAAACAAAAAGTCATCGAACACTTTTATAGAGTTCATAGATAGAGATTTTGAAGAATTATAATATCAGGTTCTGTTATAAGAAGATAATATCCCCACTCATTATTTTAGAAATATATATGAAGTTTCATGAGATGATGGTATTCAGTCAGTAATATTTATTTATTTTAGAATTCACATTGTTATGACTTGTACGTTCATTCCATTTTATAACTTACTTTTTTTGTATATACAACAAGTATTCGTAATGTTAGTGTTTATTTAGATTGAATACACTTGGTTTTACCAAATTTACAAAGTCATTTGTATGAATATGATTTGGCTAATTGTTCACATGGTTCCACATTATCTAGGTGTGATGAATTGATTGCAATTATACTTGAATTGATGTTGTTAATACATGAAAACATGTTGTTAGAACAAAGAATAACTTGGTTCTAATATGATTTATGTGATTAAACTATAGTTTAAATGTTTTTTGCATGAAGTCACAATGTTATGACTTGTACGATCATTCCGAATTCGATGTTACTTTTTTTGTATATACAACATGTATTCGTGATGTTAGCATTTATTTAGTTGGAATACACTTGGTTTTACCAAATTTATAATGTCATTTGTATGAATATTGTTATGGTCCCTTTTTAGGGGGTACCAACAGTCGTCCGGTTCGTTCAAATAACGAACTCGGTTCTGATTTCTTTAAAATATGAAGACGATCGAAAGCTAGAAAATCAAAGTAAATACAAGACAATTTATAGTGGAAACCCCGTGAATTGGGGTGAAAACCACTCGACTAAGAGCTGATTATGCTCTTAGCCTGCTCACTAAAGAAATGAATCAAAGTTTATACAGACAGGTTAATGAAAATGACGAGGTAAAGAAATAAGGAAAAATTCGGCAGCGTAACAGCCTGTTCTNAGGGGGAGGAGTAGATCGATATCTAGGCCTCCTTGTGTTGACGCCACGCCTGAAGGCTTCTTCCTCATCAGTGCTGTGTTCGTCGGGATCACTTTCATATCCTCTGTTTCTGGGAACAGGGCTTGAGAAAGCCGGTGGTTCCGCTCCACTTTTCTCCATCGTAATTTCTAGTACCACCTTCCTTACGACAGCCTCCAAATCCTGTAATGTGAATGTTGGTGCTGGAAGACTGTCGGGAAGCATGTCACTATCGTTCGTCGGAGTTGTAGTTGTCATGCCTTTGATTATCCTATCCCAGGAAGAGAACTCAAATGGGATTAGAAAAAATCGTCCCCACGGACGGCGCAAAACTGTTATGGTCCCTTTTTAGGGGGTACCAACAGTCGTCCGGTTCGTTCAAATAACGAACTCGGTTCAGATTTCTTAAAATATGAAGACGATCGAAAGCTAGAAAATCAAAGTAAATACACGAAAATTTATAGTGGAAACCCCGTGAATTGGGGTGAAAACCACTAGACTAAGAGCTGATTATGCTCTTAGCCTGCTCACTAAAGAAATGAATCAAAGTTTATACAGACAGGTTAATGAAAATGACGAGGTAAAGAAAGCAAGAAGAATTCGGCAGCGTAACAGCCTGTTCTTCTGCATCCAAAGGGTCCTGTCTTTTCCTTCGTCTTGCCCTGTATTTATAGAGTTGCCGGCGAGTGTAATCCACGTCCTGTAACCATCTCTGACAAGTTTGTTAAAGGTTGTTATCGCAGGATGTAAAACGAGGCTGGGACCGATGCGTGGTCTGCGTGATCGGGCGCGAAGCATGATAAATGTGACAGGGCCGGAAGCGTGGAACGCGTGAGCCTGTAACCGTTTTGTAACTGTTCGGACCGAACCCCAGAGCCAGCTGGCAGATAACGCATATTTTTACCAAGGTTATCTTCGGTCCTCTGTGTTGAACATCGGGACGCTCTTCCTAAAGGTGTAAGTGGGCTGTTAGTGTTCTTTTTGATTATTTAAGTTGGCCCAACTATTATCGGGCCTCACCCATTACAGGGTACCCGGTCCTCGAGTTCTCATCAAGTATGATTTGTCTCATTTTTCACATAGTTCCACATGACCAAGGTGTGATGATTTTGATTTCAATTAAACTTGAAATGATGTTGTTAAAACGTGAAAACATGTTGTTAGAAGAAAGAATAGCTTGGTTATACCACGATTTATGTAATTAAACTATAGTTTAAATGCTTTTGGCATTAAGTCACAATGTTATGACTTGTACGATCATTCCGTATTCGAACTCACTTTTTTTGTATATACAACATGTATTCGTGATTTTAGCGTTTATTTAGCTTGAATACACTTGGTTTTTCCATATTTACAATGTCATTTGTATGAATATCATTTGGCTCATTATCACATAGTTCCACATGCTCTAGGTGTGATGATTTTGATCTCAATTTAACCTGAATTGATGTTTTTAAAACATGAAAACTTGTTGTTAGTAAAAAAAACAACTTGGTTATACCATGATTTATGTGATTAAACTATAGTTTAAATGCTTTTGGCATGAAGTCACGTTGTGATTACATGTACGATCATTCCGTATTCGAACTTACTTTTTTTGTATATACAACATGTATTCGTGATGTTAGGGTTTATTTAGTTTGAATACAATTGGTTTTACCAAATTTACAATGTCATTTGTATGAATATCATTTGGCTCATTTTCACATAGTTAGACATGTTCTAGGTGTGATGATTTTGATTTCAATTTAACTTGAATTGATGTTGTAAAAACATGAAACATGTTGTTAGAAACAAGAATGACTTCGTTATACCATGATTTATGTGATTAACTATAGTTTTAATGCTTTTTGCATGAAGTCACAATGTTATGACTTGTACGATCATTCCGAATTCGCAGTAACTTTTTTTGTATATATACAACATGTATTCGTGATGTTAGCGTTAATTTAGTTTGAATACACTTGGTTTTACCATATTTACAATGTCATTTGTATGAATATGATTTGGCTAATTGTTCACATGGTTCCACATTATCTAGGTGTGATGAATTGATTGCAATTATACTTGAATTGATGTTGTTAATACATGAAAACATGTTGTTAGAAGAAAGAATAGCTTGGTTATACCATGATTTATGTGATTAAACTATAGTTTAAATGCTTTTTGCATGAAGTGACAATGTTATGACTTGTACGATCATTCCGTATTCGAACTTACTTTTTTTGTATATACAACATGTATTCGTGATGTTAGCGTTTATTTAGTTTGAATACACATGGTTTTACCAAATTTACAACGTCATTTGTATGAATATGATTTGGCTAATTGTTCACATGGTTCCACATGACCTAGGTGTGATGATTTTGATTTCAATTAAACTTGAAATGATGTTGATAAAACATGAAAACATGTTGTTAGAAGAAAGAATAGCTTGGTTATACCATGATTTATGTGATTAAACTATAGTTTAAATGCTTTTTGCATGAAGTGACAATGTTATGACTTGTACGATCATTCCGTATTCGAACTTACTTTTTTTATATATACAACACATATTCGTGATGTTAGCGTTTATTTAGTTTGAATACACTTTTTTTTACCAAATTTAAAATGTCATTTGTATGAACATGATTTGTCTCATTTTTCACACAGTTCCACATAATCTAGATGCGATGATTTTGATTTCAATTAGTCTTGAATTGATGTTGTTAGAACAAACAATAACTTGGTTATACCATGATTTATGTGATTAAACTATAGTTTAAATGCTTTTGGCATGAAGTCACAATGTTATGACTAGTACGATCATTCCGTATTCGAGCTTACTTAATTTTTATATACAACATGTATTCGTGATGTTAGCGTTTATTTAGTTTGAATACACTTGTTTTACCAAATTTACAATGTCATTTGTATGAATATCATTTGGCTCATTTTCACATAGTTCTACATGTTCTACGTGTTATTATTACGATTTCAATTTAACTTGAATTGATTTTGTTAAGACATGAAAGCATGTTGTTAGAACAAATAATAACTTGGGTATACCATGATTTATGTGATTAAACTATAGTTTAAATCTTTTGGCATGAAGTAACAATGTTATGACTTGTACAATCATTCCGTATTCGAGCTGACTTATTTTGTATATACAACATGTATTCGAGATGTTAGCGATTATTTAGTTTGAATACACTTGGATTTACCAAATTTACAATGTCATTTGTATGAATATGATTTGTCTCATTTTTCACACAGTTCCACATAATCTTGGTGTGATGATTTTGATTTCAATTAAACTTAAATTGATGTTGTCAGAACAAAGAATAACTTGGTTATACCATGATTTATGTGATTAAACTATAGTTTAAATGCTTTTGGCATGAAGTCACAATGTTATGACTTGTACGATCATTCCGAATTCGAATTAACTTTTTTTGTATATACAACATGTATTCGTGATGTTAGCGTTTATTTAGTTTGAATACACTTGGTTTTACAAAATTTACAATGTCATTTGTATGAATATGATTTTTCACATATTTCACATAGTTCCACATGACCTAGGTGTGATGCTTTTGATTTCAATTAAACTTGAATTGATGTTGTTAAAACATGAAAACATGTTTTTATAAGAAAGAGTAGCTTGGTTATACCATGATTTATGTGATTAAACTATAGTTTAAATGCTTTTGGCATGAAGTCACAATCTTATGACTTGTACGATCATTCCGTATTCGAGTTTACTTATTTTATATATACAACATGTATTCGTGATGTTAGCGTTTATTTAGTTTGAATACACTTTTTTTTACCAAATTTAAAATGTCATTTGTATGAATATGATTTTTCTCATTTTTCACACAGTTCCACATAATCTAAGTGCGATGATTTTGATTTCAATTAATCTTGAATTGATGTTGTTAGTACAAAGAATAACTTGGTTATACCATAATTTATGTGATTAAACTATAGTTTAAATGCTTTTGGCATGAAGTCACAATGTTATGACTTGTATGATCATTCCGTATTCGAGCTTACTTATTTTGTATATACAACATGTATTCTTGATGTTAGCGTTTATTTAGTTTGAATACACTTGGTTTTACCAAATTTACAATGTCATTTGTATGAATATCATTTGGCAAATTTTCACATAGTTCTACATATTCTACGTGTGATTATTATGATTTCCATTTAACTTGAATTGATTTTGTTAAAACATGAAAACATCTTGTTAGAACAAATAATAACTTGGGCATAGCATGATTTATGTGATTAAACTATAGTTTAATTCTTTTGCCATGAATTCACGTTGTTATGACTTGTATAATCATTCCATTTTATAACTAACTCTTTTTGTATATACAACAATTATTCGTGATTTTAGCGTTTATTTAGATTGAATACACTTGATTTAACCTTATTTACAACGTCATTTGTATGAATATGATTTGGCTAATTGTTCACATAGTTCCACATTTTATAGGTGTGATGAATTGAATGCAATTAAACTTGAATTGATGTTGTTAATACATGAAAACATGTTGTTAGAACATAGAATAACTTGGTTATACCATGATTTATGCGATTAAACTATAGTTTTAATCTTTTGGCATGAAGTCACAATGTTATGACTTGTACAATCATTCCATTTTATAACTTACTTTTTTTGTATATACAACAATTATTCGTGATGTTAGCGTTTATTTAGATTGAATACACTTGGTTTTACCTTATTTATGATGTCATTTGTATGAATATCATTTGGCTCATTTTCACATAGCTCTACATGTTATAGGTGTGATGAATATGATTTGCAATTAAACTTGAATTGATGTTGTTAATACATGAAAACATGTTGTTAGAACAAAGAATAACTTGGTTATACCATAATTTATGTGATTAAACTATAGTTTAAATGATTTTGGCATGAAGTCACAATGTTATGACTTGTACGATCATTCCGTATTCGAGCTTACCTTTTTTGTATATACAACATGTATTCGTGATGTTAGCGTTTATTTAGTTTGAATACACTTGGTTTTACCAAATTTACAATGTCATTTGTATGAATATCATTTGGCTCCTTTTCACATAGTTCTACATGTTCTACGTGTGATTATTATGATTTCAATTTAACTTGAATTGATTTTGTTAGAACATCAAAACATGTTAGAACAAAGAATAACTTGGTTATACCATTATTTATGTGATTAAACTATAGTTTAAATGATTTTGGCATGAAGTCACAATGTCATGACTTGAACGATCATTCCGAATTCGAAATAACTTTTTTTGTATATACAACATGTATTCGTGATGTTAGCGTTTATTTAGTTTGAATACACTTGGTTTTACCAAATTTACAATGTCATTTGTATGAATATGATTTTTCTCATTTTTCACATAGTTCCACATGACCTAGGTGTAATGCTTTTGATTTCAATTAAACTTGAATTGATGTTGTTATAACATGAAAACATGTTGTTTGAAGAAAGAATAGCTTGGTTATACCATGATTTATGTGATTAAACTATAGTTTAAATGCTTTTGGCATGAAGTCACAATGTTATGACTTGAACGATCATTCCGAAGTCGAATAAACTTTTTTTGTATATACAACATGTATTCGTGATGTTGGCGTTTATTTAGTTTGAATACACTTTCTTTTACCAAATTTAAAATGTCATTTGTATGAATATGATTTTTCTCATTTTTCACATAGTTCCTCATGACCTAGGTGTAATGCTTTTGATTTCAATTAAACTTGAATTGATGTTGGTATAACATGAAAACATGTTGTTTGAAGAAAGAATAGCTTGGTTATACCATGATTTATGTGATTAAACTATAGTTTAAATGCTTTTGGCATGAAGTCACAATGTTATGACTTGTACGATCATTCCGTATTCGAACTTACTTTTTTTGTATATACAACATGTATTCGTGATTTTAGCGTTTATTTAGTTTGAATACACTTGGTTTTACCAAATTTACAATGTCATTTGTATGAATATGATATTTCTCATTTTTAACACAGTTCCACATAATCTAGGTGCGATGATTTTGATTTCAATTAATCTTGAATTGATGTTGTTTGAAAAAATAATAACTTGGGTATACCATGATTTATGTGATTAAACTATAGTTTAAATCTTTTGGCATGAATTCACGTTGTTATGACTTGTACGTTCATTTCATTTTATAACTTACTTTTTTTGTATATACAAAAAGTTTTCGTGATGTTAGCGTTTATTTAAATTGAATACACTTTATTTTACCAAATTTACAACGTCATTTGTATGAATATGATTTGGCTAATTGTTCACATAGTTCCACATTATGTAGATGTGATGAATTGATTTCAATTAAACTTGAATTGATGTTGTTAATACATGAAAACATGTTGTTAGAACAAAGACTAACTTGGTTATACCATTATTTATGTGATGAAACTATAGATTAAATTCTTTTGGCTTGAAGTCACAATGTTATGACTTGAACGATCATTACGAATTCGAATAAACTTTTTTTGTATATACAACATGTATTCGTGATGTTAGCGTTTATTTAGTTTGAATACACTTGGTTTTACCAAATTTACAATGTCATTTGTATGAATATGATTTTTCTAATTTTCACACAGTTCCACATAATCTAGGTGTCATGATTTTGATTTCAATTAAACTTTAATTGATGTTGTTAGAACAAAGAATAACTTGGTTATACCATGATTTATATGATTAAACTATAGTTTAAATGCTTTTGGCATTAAGTCACAATGTTATGACTTGAACGATCATTCCGAATTCGAATAAACTTTTTTTGTATATACAACATGTATTCGTGATGTTAGCGTTTATTTAGTTTGAATACACTTGGTTTTACCAAATTTACAATGTCATTTGTATGAATATGATTTGGCTCATTTTCACACAGTTCCACATAATCTAGGTGTCATGATTTTGATTTCAATTAAACTTTAATTGATGTTGTTAGAACAAAGAATAACTTGGTTATACCATGATTTATATGATTAAACTATAGTTTAAATGCTTTTGGCATGAAGTCACAATGTTATGACTTGTACGATCATTACGTATTCGAACTTACTTTTTTTGTATATACAACATGTATTCGTGATTTTGGCGTTTATTTAGTTTGAATACACTTTTTTTTTCCAAATTTACAATGTCATTTGTATGAATATGATTTGGCTCATTGTTCACATAGTTCCACATTATGTAGATGTGATGAATTGATTTCAATTAAACTTGAATTGATGTTGTTAATACATGAATTGATGTTGTTAGAACAAAGAATAACTTGGTTATACCATGATTTATGTGATTAAACTATAGTTTAAATGCTTATGGCATTAAGTCACAATGTTATGACTTGAACGATCATTCCGAATTCGAAATAACTTTTTTTGTATATACAATATGTATTCGTGATGTTGGCGTGTATTTAGTTTGAATACACTTGGTTTTACCAAATTTACAATGTCATTTGTATGAATATGATTTTTCTCATTTTTCACAAAGTTCCACATGACCAAGGTGTGATGCTTTTGATTTCAATTAAACTTGAATTGATGTTGTTAAAACATGAAAACATGTTGTTAGAAGAAAGAATAGCTTGGTTATACCATGATTTATGTGATTAAACTATAGTTTAAATCTTTTGGCATGAAGTCACAATGTTATGACTTGCACGATCATTCCGTATTCGAGCTTACTTATTTGTATATACAACATGTATTCGTGATGTTAGCGTTTATTTAGTTTGAATACACTTGGTTTTACTAAATTTACAATGTCATTTGTATGAATATGATTTGTCTCATTTTTCACACAGTTCCACATAATCTAGGTGTGATGATTTTGATTTCAATTAAACTTGAATAGATGTTGTTAGAAGAAAGAATAGCTTGGTTATACCATGATTTATGTGATTAAACTATAGTTTAAATCTTTTGGCATGAAGTCACAATGTTATGACTTGCACTATTATTCCGTTTTCGAACTTACTTTTTTTGTATATACAACATGTATTCGTGATGTTCGGGTTTATTTAGTTTGAATACACTTGGTTTTACCAAATTTACAATGTCATTTGTATGAATATGATTTGTCTCATTTTTCACACAGTTCCACATAATCTAGGTGTGATGATTTTGATTTCAATTAAACTTTAATTGATGTTGTTAGAACAAAGAATAACTTGGTTATACCATGATTTATGTGATTAAAATATAGTTTAAATGCTTTGGCATGAAGTCACAATGTTATGACTTGAACGATCATTCCGAATTCGAGCTTACTTTTTTTGTATATACAACATGTATTCGTGATGTTAGCGTTTATTTAGTTTGAATACACTTGGTTTTACCAAATTTACAATGTCATTTGTATGAATATGATTTGTCTCATTTTTCACACAGTTCCACATAATCTAGGTGTGATGATTTTGATTTCAATTAAACTTTAATTGATGTTGTTAGAACAAAGAATAACTTGGTTATACCATGATTTATGTGATTAAACTATAGTTTAAATGCTTTTGGCATGAAGTCACAATGTTATGACTTGTACGATCATTCNCAGTCATTCATCACCATTCGTTACGAATCACTGGTCGCGAATAGTAACTCTGCACTTGTCGCGACTGCCTGCCTGGCTGCACTGTTCACTCGCGTCCAGTGCGACGCAACTGCATATTCGACCGTTTTTCATCCGTTTTCATCCGTATTATCGTTACCATCTCGTTGTAATTGTATCACTTGATTATTATAGTGAAAACCAAGGTAGAGCTTCGCTCTCCCGAGGACGTAAGCCCACACATTGTGGGCCCAACCTCGTATATCGCTCGTGTCCCCACAACAATATAATTTACGAATTAATCATAAATTGACTGATCTAAAAATAAATACCCAAAACATTTTTAGACAAGATCAAAACTATAGTTTAAATGCATTTGGCATGAAGTCACAATGTTATGACTTGTACGATCATTCCGTATTCGAACTTACTTATTTTGCATATACAACATGTATTCGTGATGCTAGCGTTTATTTAGTTTGAATGCTCTTGGTTTTACCAAATTTACAATGTCATTTGTATGAATATCATTTGGCTCCTTTTCACATAGTTCTACATGTTCTACGTGTGATTATTATGATTTCAATTTAACTTGAATTGATGTTTTTAAAACTTGAAAACATGTTGTTAGAACAAAGAATAACTTGGTTATACCATTATTTATGTGATTAAACTATAGTTTAAATGCTTTTGGCATGAAGTCACAATGTTATGAATTGTACGATCATTCCGTATTCGAACTTACTTTTTTTGTATATACAACATGTATTCGTGATGTTAGCGTTTATTTAGTTTGAATACACTTGGCTTTACCAAATTTACAATGTCATTTGTATGAATATCATTTGGCTCCTTTTCACATAGTTCTACATGTTCTACGTGTGATTATTATGATTTCAATTTAACTTGAATTGATTTTGTTAAAACATCAAAACATGTTGTTAGAACAAAGAATAACTTGGTTATACCATTATTTATGTGATTAAACTATAGTTTAAATGCTTTTGGCATGAAGTCACAATGTTATGAATTGTACGATCATTCCGTATTCGAACTTACTTTTTTTGTATATACAACATGTATTCGTGATTTTAGCGTTTATTTAGTTTGAATACACTTGGTTTTACCAAATTTACAATGTCATTTGTATGAATATGATTTGGCTCATTTTCACATAGTTCCATATGTTTTAGGTGTGATGATTTTGATTTCAATTTAACTTGAATTGATGTTTTAAAACTTGAAAACATGTTGTTAGAACAAAGAATGACTTGGTTATACCATAATTTATGTGATTAAACTATAGTTTAAATGCTTTTGGCATGAAGTCACAATGTTATGAATTGTACGATCATTCCGTATTCGAACTTACTTTTTTTGTATATACAACATGTATTCGTGATTTTAGCGTTTATTTAGCTTGCATACACTTGGTTTTTCCAAATTTACAATGTCATTTGTATGAATATCATTTGGCTCATTTTCACATAGTTCCATATGTTTTAGGTGTGATGATTTTGATTTCAATTTAACTTGAATTGATGTTGTTAAAACATCAAAACATGTTGTTAGAACAAAGAATAACTTGGTTATACCATTATTTATGTGATTAAACTATAGTTTAAATGCTTTTGGCATGAAGTCACAATGTTATGACTTGTACGATCATTACGTATTCGAACTTACTTTTTTTGTATATACAACATGTATTCGTGATTTTAGCGTTTATTTAGTTTGAATACACTTGGTTTTACCAAATTTACAATGTCATTTGTATGAATATGATTTGTCTCATTTTTCACACAGTTCCACATAATTTAGGTGTGATGATTACGATTTCAATTTAACTTGAATTGATGTTTTTAAAACTTGAAAACATGTTGTTAGAACAAAGAATGACTTGGTTATACCATAATTTATGTGATTAAACTATAGTTTAAATGCTTTTGGCATGAAGTCACAATGTTATGAATTGAACGATCATTCCGAATTCGAACTTACTTTTTTTGTATATACAACATGTATTCGTGATGTTAGCGTTTATTTAGTTTGAATACACTTGGTTTTACCAAATTTACAATGTCATTTGTATGAATATCATTTGGCTCATTTTCACATAGTTCTACATGTTCTACGTGTTATTATTACGATTTCAATTAACTTGAATTGATGTTGTTAGAACAAACAATAACTTGGTTATACCTTCATTTATGTGATTAAGCTATAGTTTAAATGCATTTGGCATGAAGTCACAATGTTATGACTTGTACGATCATTCCGTATTCGAGCTTACTTAATTTTTATATACAACATGTATTCGTGATGTTAGCGTTTATTTAGTTTGAATACACTTGGCTTTACCAAATTTACAATGTCATTTGTATGAATATGATTTTTCTCATTTTTCACATAGTTCCACATGACCTACGTGTTATTATTACGATTTCAATTTAACTTGAATTGATTTTGTTAAAACATGAAAACATGTTGTTAGAACAAATAATAACTTGGGTATACCATGATTTATGTGATTAAACTATAGTTTAAATCTTTTGGCATGAAGTCACAATGTTATGACTTGTACAATCAATCCATTTTATAACTTACTTTTTTTGTATATACAACAATTATTCGTGATGTTAGCGTTTATTTAGATTGAATACACTTGGTTTTACCTTATTTACGACGTCATTTGTATGAATATGATTTGGCTAATTGTTCACATAGTTCCACATTTTATAGGTGTGATGAATTGATTGCAATTAAACATGAATTGATGTTGTTAATACATGATAACATGTTGTTAGAAGAAAGAATAACTTGGTTATACCATAATTTATGTGATTAAACTATAGTTTAAATGCATTTGGCATGAAGTCACAATGTAATGACTTGTACGATCATTCCGTATTCGAACTTACTTTTTTTGTATATACAACATGTATTCGTGATATTAGCGTTTATTTAGTTTGAATACACTTGGTTTTACCAAATTTACAATGTCATTTGTATGAATATCATTTGGCTCCTTTTCACATAGTTCTACATGTTCTACGTGTGATTATTATGATTTCAATTTAACTTGAATTGATTTTGTTAAAACATCAAAACATGTTGTTAGAACAAAGAATAACTTGGTTATACCATTATTTATGTGATTAAACTATAGTTTAAATGCTTTTGGCATGAAGTCTCAATGTTATGACTTGTACGATCATTACGTATTCGAACTTACTTTTTTTGTATATACAACATGTATTCGAGATGTTGGTGTTTATTTAGTTTGAATACACTTTTTTTTACCAAATTTAAAATGTCATTTGTAATAATATGATTTGTCTCATTTTTCACATAGTTCCACATAATCTAGGTGCGATGATTTTGATTTCAATTAAACTTGAATTGATGTTGTTAGAACAAAGAATAACTTGGTTATACCATGATTTATGTGATTAAAATATAGTTTAAATGCTTTTGGCATGAAGTCACAATGTTATGACTTGAACGATCATTCCGAATTCGAAATAACTTTTTTTGTATATACAACATGTATTCGTGATGTTAGCGTTTATTTAGTTTGAATACACTTGGCTTTACCAAATTTACAATGTCATTTGTATGAATATGATTTTTCTCATTTTTCACATAGTTCCACATGACCTAGGTGTAATGCTTTTGATTTCAATTAAACTTGAATTGATGTTGTTATAACATGAAAACATGTTGTTTGAACAAAGAATAGCTTGGTTATACCATGATTTATGTGATTAAACTATAGTTTAAATGCTTTTGGCATGAAGTCACAATCTTATGACTTGAACGATCATTCCGTATTCGAACTTACTTTTTTTGTATATACAACATGTATTCGTGATTTTAGCGTTTATTTAGCTTGAATACACTTGGTTTTTCCAAATTTACAATGTCATTTGTATGAATATCATTTGGCTCATTTTCACATAGTTCCATATGTTTTAGGTGTGATGATTTTGATTTCAATTTAACTTGAATTGATGTTTTTAAAACTTGAAAACATGTTGTTAGAACAAAGAATGACTTGGTTATACCATAATTTATGTGATTAAACTATAGTTTAAATGCTTTTGGCATGAAGTCTCAATGCTATGACTTGTACGATCATTACGTATTCGAAGTTACTTTTTTTGTATATACAACGTGTATTCGAGATGTTGGCGTTTATTTAGTTTGAATACACTTTTTTTTACCAAATTTAAAATGTCATTTGTATTAATATGATTTGTCTCATTTTCACATAGTTCCACATAATCTAGGTGCGATGATTTTGATTTCAATTAAACTTGAATTGATGTTGTTAGAACAAAGAATAACTTGGTTATACCATGATTTATGTGATTAAACTATAGTTTAAATGCTTATGGCATGAAGTCACAATGTTATGAGTTGTACGATCATTCCGTATTCGAGCTTACTTATTTTGTATATACAACATGTATTCGTGATGTTAGCGTTTATTTAGTTTGAATACACTTGGTTTTACCAAATTTAAAATGTCATTTGTATTAATATGATTTGTCTCATTTTCACATAGTTCCACATAATCTAGGTGCGATGATTTTGATTTCAATTAAACTTGAATTGATGTTTTTAAAACAAGAAAACATGTTGTTAGAACAAAGAATAACTTGGTTATACCATGATTTATGTGATTAAACTATAGTTTAAATGCTTATGGCATGAAGTCACAATGTTATGAGTTGTACGATCATTCCGTATTCGAGCTTACTTATTTTGTATATACAACATGTATTCGTGATGTTAGCGTTTATTTAGTTTGAATACACTTGGTTTTACCTAATTTACAATGTAATTTGTTTGAATATCATTTGGCTCATTTTCACATAGTTCTAAATGTTCTACGTGTGATTATTATGATTTCAATTTAACTTGAATTGATTTTGTTAAAACATGAAAACATGTTGTTTGAACAAATAAAAACTTGGGCATACCATGATTTATGTGATTAAACTATAGTTTAAATCTTATGGCATGAAGTCACAATGTTATGACTTGTAGGATCATTCCGTATTCGAGATATTGTATATACAACATGTATTCGTGATATTAGCGTTTATTTAGTTTGAATACACTTGGTTTTACCAAATTTACAATGTCATTTGTATGAATAAGATTTGTCTCATTTTCACACAGTTCCACATAATCTAGGTGTGATGATTTTGATTTCAATTAAACTTTAATTGATGTTGTTAGAACAATGAATAACTTGGTTATACCATGATTTACGTGATTAAACTATAGTTTAAATTCTTTTGGCATGAAGTCACAATGTTATGACTTGTACGTTCATTACGAATTCGAATTAACTTTTTTTGTATATACAACATGTATTCGTGATGTTAGCGTTTATTTAGTTTGAATACACTTGGTTTTACCAAATTTACAATGTCATTTGTATGAATATGATATTTCTCATTTTTCACACAGTTCCACATAATCTAGGTGCGATGATTTTGATTTCAATTAATCTTGAATTGATGTTGTTAGAACAAATAATAACTTGGGTATACCATGATTTATGTGATTAAACAATAGTTTAAATCTTTTGGCATGAATTCACGTTGTTATGACCTGTACGTTCATTTCATTTTATAACTTACTTTTTTTGTATATACAACAAGTTTCCGTGATGTTAGCGTTTATTTAAATTGAATACACTTGGTTTTACCAAATTTACAACGTCATTTGTATGAATATGATTTGGCTAATTGTTCACATAGTTCCACATTATGTAGATGTGATGAATTGATTTCAATTAAACTTGAATTGATGTTGTTAATACATGAAAACATGTTGTTAGAACAAAGAATAACTTGGTTATACCATTATTTATGTGATGAAACTATAGATTAAATGCTTTTGGCTTGAAGTCACAATGTTATGACTTGAACGATCATTCCGAATTCGAATAAACTTTTTTTGTATATACAACATGTATCCGTGATGTTAGCGTTTATTTAAATTGAATACACTTGGTTTTACCAAATTTACAACGTCATTTGTATGAATATGATTTGGCTAATTGTTCACATAGTTCCACATTATGTAGATGTGATGAATTGATTTCAATTAAACTTGAATTGATGTTGTTAATACATGAAAACATGTTGTTAGAACAAAGAATAACTTGGTTATACCATTATTTATGTGATGAAACTATAGATTAAATGCTTTTGGCTTGAAGTCACAATGTTATGACTTGAACGATCATTCCGAATTCGAATAAACTTTTTTTGTATATACAACATGTATTCGTGATGTTAGCGTTTATTTAAATTGAATACACTTGGTTTTACCAAATTTACAACGTCATTTGTATGAATATGATTTGGCTAATTGTTCACATAGTTCCACATTATGTAGATGTGATGAATTGATTTCAATTAAACTTGAATTGATGTTGTTAATACATGAAAACATGTTGTTAGAACAAAGAATAACTTGGTTATACCATTATTTATGTGATTAAACTATAGTTTAAATGCTTTTGGCATGAAGTCACAATGTTATGACTTGTACGATCATTCCGTATTCGAGCTTACTTATTTTGTATATACAACATGTATTCGTGATGTTAGCGTTTATTTAGTTTGAATACACTTGGTTTTACCAAATTTACAATGTCATTTGTATGAATATCATTTGGCTCATTTTCACATAGTTCTACATGTTCTACGTGTGATTATTATGATTTCAATTTAACTTGAATTGATTTTGTTAAAACATGAAAAGATGTTGTTAGAACAAATAATAACTTGGGTATACAATGATTTATGTGATTAAACTATAGTTTAAATGCTTTTGGCATGAAGTCACAATGTTATAACTTGTACGATCATTCTGTATTCGAGCTTACTTATTTTGTATATACAACATGTATTTGTGATATTAGCGTTTATTTAGTTTGAATACACTTGGGTTTACCAAATTTACAATGTCATTTGTATAAATACCATTGGGCTCATTTTCACATAGTTCTACATGTTCTACGTGTGATTATTATGATTTCAATTTAACTTGAATTGATTTTGTTAAAACATGAAAACATGTTGTTAGAACAAATAATAACTTGGGCATACCATGATTTATGTGATTAAACTATAGTTTAAATCTTTTGGTATGAAGTCACAATGTTATGACTTGTACGATCATTCCGAATTCGAATTAACTTTTTTTGTATATACACCGTGTATTCGTAATGTTAGAGTTTATTTAGTTTGAATACACTTGGTTTTACCAAATTTACAATGTCATTTGTATGAATATCATTTTTCTCATTTATCACATAGTTCCACATAACCTAGGTGTGATGCTTTTGATTTCAATTAAACATGAATTGATGTTGTTAAAGAATGAAAACATGTTATTAGAAGAAAGAATAGCTTGGTTATACCATGATTTATGTGATTAAACTATAGTTTAAATGCTTTTGGCATGAAGTCACAATCTTATGACTTGTACGATCATTCCGTATTCAAACTTACTTATTTTGTATATACAACATGTATTCGTGATGTTAGCGTTTATTTAGTTTGAATACACTTTTTTTTACCAAATTTAAAATGTCATTTGTATGAATATGATTTGTCTCATTTTTCACACAGTTCCACATAATCTAGGTGTGATGATTTTGATTTCAATTAAACTTTAATTGATGTTGTTAGAACAAAGAATAACTTGATTATACCATGATTTATGTGATTAAACTATAGTTTAAATGCTTTTGTCATGAAGTCACAATGTTATGACTTGTACGATCATTCCGTATTCGAGCTTACTTATTTTGTATATACAACATGTATTCGTGATGTTAGCGTTTATTTAGTTTGAATACACTTGGTTTTACCAAATTTACAATGTCATTTGTATGAATATGATTTGTCTCATTTTTCACACAGTTCCACATAATCTAGGTGTGATGATTTTGATTTCAATTAAACTTTAATTGATGTTGTTAGAACAAAGAATAACTTGATTATACCATGATTTATGTGATTAAACTATAGTTTAAATGCTTTTGGCATGAAGTCACAATGTTATGACTTGTACGATCATTACGTATTCGAGCTTACTTATTTTGTATATACAACATGTATTCGTGATGTTAGCGTTTATTTAGTTTGAATACACTTGGTTTTACCAAATTTACAATGTCATTTGTATGAATATCATTTGGCTCATTTTCACATAGTTCTACATGTTCTACGTGTCATTATTATGATTTCAATTTAACTTGAATTGATTTTGTTAAAACATGAAAACATGTTGTTAGAACAAATAATAACTTGGGCATACCATGATTTATGTGATTAAACTATAGTTTAAATCTTTTGGTATGTATATACAACATGTATTCGTGATGTTAGCGTTTATTTAGTTTGAATACACTTGGTTTTACCAAATTTACAATGTCATTTGTATAAATATCATTTGGCTCATTTTCACATAGTTATACATGTTCTACGTGTGATTATTATGATTTCAATTTAACTTGAATTGATTTTGTTAAAACATGAAAACATGTTGTTAGAACATATAATAGCTTTGGCATAACATGATTTATGTGATTAAACTATAGCTTAAATCTTTTGGCATGAAGTCACAATGTGATGACTTGTACGATCATTCCGTATTCGAGCTTACTTATTTTGTATATACAACATGTATTCGTGATGTTAGCTTTATTTAGTTTGAATACACTTGGTTTTACCAAATTTACAATGTCATTTGTATAAATATCATTTGGCTCATTTTCACATAGTTCTACATGTTCTACGTGTGATTATTATGATTTCAATTTAACTTGAATTGATTCTGTTAAAACATGAAAACATGGTGTTAGAACAAATAATAACTTGGGTATACCATGATTTATGTGATTAAACTATAGTTTAAATGCTTTTGGCATAAGTCACAATGTTATTACTTGTACGATCATTCCATATTTGAGCTTACTTATTTTGTATATATAACATGTATTCGTGATGTTAGCGTTTATTTAGTTTGAATACACTTGGTTTTACCAAATTTACTATGTCATTTGTATGAATATGATTTGTCTCATTTTTCACACAGTTCCACATAATCTAGGTGTGATGATTTTGATTTCAATTAAACTTTAATTGATGTTGTTAGAACAAGAATAACTTGGTTATACCATGATTTATGTGATTAAACTATAGTTTAAATGCTTTTGGCATGAAGTCACAATGTTATGACTTGTACGATCATTACGAATTCGAATTAACTTTTTTTGTATATACAACATGTATTCGTGATGTTAGCGTTATTAAGTTTGAATACACTTGGTTTTACCAAATTTACAATGTCATTTGTTTGAATATGATTTTTCTCATTTTTCACATCGTTCCACATAATCTAGGTGTGATGATTTTGATTTCAATTAAACTTTAATTGATGTTGTTAGAACAAAGAATAACTTGGTTATACCATGATTTATGTGATTAAACTATAGTTTTATGTGATTAAACTATAGTTTAAATACTTTTGGGATGAAGTCACAATGTTATGACTTGTAAGATCATTCCGTATTCGAACTTACTTTTTTTGTATATACAACATGTATTCGTGATGTTAGCATTTATTTAGTTTGAATACAGTTGGTTTTACAAAATTTACAATGTCATTTGTATGAATATCATTTTCTCATTTTCACATCGTTCCACATGTTCTAGGTGTGATGCTTTTGATTTCAGTTAAACTTGAATTGATGTTGTTAGAACAAAGAATGACTTTGTTATACCATAATTTATGTGATTAAACTATAGTTTAAATGCTTTTGGCATGAAGTCACAATGTTATGACTTGTAAGATCATTCCGTATTCGAACTTACTTTTTTTGTATATACAACATGTATTCGTTATTTTAGCGTTTTTTTAGCTTGAATACACTTGGTTTTTCCAAATTTACAATGTCATTTGTATGAATATCATTTGGCTCATTTTCACATAGTTCCATATGTTCTAGGTGTGATGATTTTGATTTCAATTCAACTTGAATTGATGTTTTTAAAACATGAAAACATGTTGTTACAACAAAGAATGACTTTGTTATACCATAATTTATGTGATTAAACTATAGTTTAAATGCTTTTGGCATGAAGTCACAATGTTATGACTTGTAAGATCATTCCGTATTCGAACTTACTTTTTTTGTATATACAAAATGTATTCGTGATGTTAGCGTTATTAAGTTTGAATACACTTGGTTTTACCAAATTTACAATGTCATTTGTTTTAATATGATTTTTCTCATTTTTCACATCGTTCCACATGACCTAGGTGTGATGCTTTTGATTTCAATTAAACTTGAATTGATGTTGTTAGAACAAAGAATAACTTGGTTATACCATGTTTTATGTGATTCAACTATAGTTTAAATACTTTTGGCCTGAAGTCACAATGTTATGACTTGTACGATCATTCCGTATTCGAATTAACTTTTTTTGTATATACAACATGTATTCGTGATGTTAGCATTTATTTAGTTTGAATACAGTTGGTTTTACAAAATTTACAATGTCATTTGTATGAATATCATTTGGCTCATTTTCACATAGTTCCACATGTTCCAGGTGTGATGATTTTGATTGCAGTTAAACTTGAATTGATGTTGTTAATACATGAAAACATGTTGTTAGAAGAAAGAATAGCTTGGTTATACCATGATTTATGTGATTAAACTATAGTTTAAATGCTTTTGGCATGAAGTCACAATCATATGACTTGTACGAATATTCCGTATTCGAACTTACTTTTTTTGTATATACAACATGTATTCGTGATTTTAGCGTTTATTTAGCTTGAATACACTTGGTTTTTCCAAATTTACAATGTCATTTGTATGAATATCATTTGGCTCATTTTCTCATAGTTCCACATGTTCTAGGTGTGATGATTTTGATTGCAGTTAAACTTGAAATGATGTTGTTAATACATGAAAACACGTTGTTAGAACAAAGAATAACTTGGTTATACCATGATTTATGTGATTAAACTATAGTTTAAATGCTTTTGACATGAAGTCACCATGTTATGACTTGTACGATCATTCCGAATTCGAACTTACTTTTTTTGTATATACAACATGTATTCTTGATATTAGCGTTTATTTAGTTTGAATACACTTTTTTTTACCAAATTTAAAATGTCATTAGTATGAATATGATTTGTTTCATATTTCACACAGTTCCACATAATCTAGGTGCGATGATTTTGATTTCAATTAATCTTGAATTGATGTTGTTAGAACAAAGAATAACTTGGTTATACCATGATTTATGTGATTAAACTATAGTTTAAATGCTTTTGGCATGAATTCACAATGTTATGACTTGTACGATCATTCCGAATTCGAACTTACTTTTTTTGTATATACAACATGTATTCTTGATGTTAGCGTTTATTTAGTTTGAATACACTTTTTTTTACCAAATTTATAATGTCATTTGTATGATTATGATTTGTCTCATTTTTCACACAGTTCCACATAATCTAGGTGCGATGATTTTGATTTCAATTAATCTTGAATTGATGTTGTTAGAACAAAGAATAACTTGGTTATACCATGATTTATGTGATTAAACTATAGTTTAAATGCTTTTGGCATGAATTCACAATGTTATGACTTGTACGATCATTCCGAATTCGAACTTACTTTTTTTGTATATACAACATGTATTCTTGATGTTAGCGTTTATTTAGTTTGAATACACTTGGTTTTACCAAATTTACAATGTCATATGTATGAATATAATTTGTCTCATTTTTCACACAGTTCCACATAATCTAGGTGTGATGATTTTGATTTCAATTAAACTTTATTTGATGTTGTTAGAACAAAGAATAACTTGGTTATACCATGATTTGTGTGATTAAACTATAGTTTAAATGCTTTTGGCATGAAGTCACAATGTTATGACTTGTACGATCATTCCGTATTCGAGCCTACTTATTTTGTAGATACAACATGTATTCGTGATGTTAGCGTTTATTTAGTTTGAATACACTTGGTTTTACCAAATTTACAATGTCATTTGTATGAATATCATTTGGCTCATTTTGACATAATTCTACATGTTCTACGTGTGATTATTATGATTTCAATTTAACTTGAATTGGTTTTGTTAAAACATGAAAACATGTTGTTAGAACAAATAATAACTTGGGCATACCATGATGTATGGGATTTAACTATAGTTTAAATCTTTTGGCATGAAGTCACAATGTTATGACTTGTACGATCATTCCGTATTCGTGCTTACTTATTTTGTATATACAACATGTATTCGTGATGTTAGCGTTTATTTAGTTTCAATACACTTGGTTTTACCAAATTTACAATGTCATATGTATGAATATAATTTGTCTCATTTTTCACACAGTTCCACATAATCTAGGTGTGATGATTTTGATTTCAATTAAACTTTATTTGATGTTGTTAGAACAAAGAATCACTTGGTTATACCATGATTTATGTGATTAAACTATAGTTTAAATGCTTTTGGCATGAAGTCACAATGTTATGACTTGTACGATCATTACGAATTCGAATTAACTTTTTTTTTATATACAACATGTATTCGTGATGTTAGCGTTTATTTAGTTTGAATGCACTTGGTTTTACCAAATTTACAATGTCATTTGTATGAATATGATTTTTCTCATTTTTCACATAGTTCCACATGACCTAGGTGTGATGATTTTGATTTCAATTAAACTTTAATAGATGTTGTTTGAACATAGAATAACTTGGTTATACCATGATTTATGTGATTAAACTATAGTTTAAATGCTTTTGGCATGAAGTCACAATGTTATGACTTGTACGATCATTACGAATTCGAATTAACTTTTTTTGTATATACAACATGTATTCGTGATGTTAGCGTTTATTTAGTTTGAATACACTTGGTTTTACCAAATTTACAATGTCATTTGTATGAATATGATTTTTCTCATTTTTCACATAGTTCCACATGACCTAGGTGTGATGCTTTTGATTTCAATTAAACTTGAATTGATATTGTTAAAACATGAAAACATGTTGTTAGAAGAATGAATAGCTTGGTTATACCATGATTTATGTGATTAAATTATTGTTTAAATGCTTTTGGCATCAAGTCACAATCTTATGACTTGTACGACGATCATTCCGTATTCGAACATACTTCTTTGTTTATACAACATGTATTCGTGATTTTAGCGTTTATTTAGCTTGAATACACTTGGTTTTTATAAATTTACAATGTCATTTGTATGAATATCATTTGGCTCATTTTCACATAATTCCAAGTGTTATAGGTGTGATGATTTTGATTTCAATTTAACTTGAATTGATGTTTTTAAAACATGAAAACATGTTGTTAGAACAAAGAATGACTTGGTTATACCATAATTTATGTGATTAAACTATAGTTTAAATGCTTTTGGCATGAAGTCACAATGTTATGACTTGTACGATCATTCCGTATTCGAACTTATTTTTTTTGTATATACAACATGTATTCGTGATGTTAGCGTTTATTTAGTTTGAATACACTTTTTTTAAACAAATTTAAAATGTTATTTGTATGAATATGATTCGTCTCATTTTTCACACAGTTCCACATAATGTAGGTTCGATGATTTTGATTTCAATTAATGTTGAATTGATGTTGTTAGAACAAAGAATAACTTGGTTATACCATGATTTATGTGATTAAACTATAGTTTAAATGCTTTTGGCATGAAGTCACAATGTTATGACTTGTACGATCATTCCGTATTCGAACTTATTTTTTTTGTATATACAACATGTATTCGTGATGTTAGCGTTTATTTAGTTTGAATACACTTTTTTTAAACAAATTTAAAATGTTATTTGTATGAATATGATTTGTCTCATTTTTCACACAGTTCCACATAATCTAGGTGTGATGATTTTGATTTCAATTAAACTTTAATTGATGTTGTTAGAACAAAGAATAACTTGGTTATACCATGATTTATGTGATTAAACTATAGTTTAAATGCTTTTGGCATGAAGTCCCAATGTTATGACTTGTACGATCATTCCATATTCGAGTTTACTTATTTTGTATATACAACATGTATTCGTGATGTTAGCGTTTATTTAGTTTGAATACACTTGGTTTTACCAAATTTACAATGTCATTTGTATGAATATCATTTGGCTCATTTTCACATATTTCTACATGTTCTACGTTTGATTATTATGATTTCAATTTAACTTGAATTGATTTTGTTAAAACATGAAAACATGTTGTTAGAACAATTAATAACTTGGGGATACCATGATTTATGTGATTAAACTATAGTTTAAATCATTTGGCATGAAGTCACAATGTTATGACTTGTACGATCATTCCGTATTCGAACTTACTTATTTGGTATATACAACATGTATTTGTGATGTTAGCGTTTATTTAGTTTGAATACACTTGGTTTTACCAAAATTACAATGTCATTGGTATGAATATCATTTTTCTCATTTTTCACATAGTTCCACATAACCTAGGTGTGATGCTTTTGATTTCAATTAAACTTGAATTAGTGTTGTTAGAGAATTAAAACATGTTGTTAGAAGAAAGAATAGCTTGGTTATACCATGATTTATGTGATTAAACTATAGTTTAAATGCTTTTGGCATGAAGTCACAATCTTATGACTTGTACGATCATTCCGTATTCGAACTTACTTTTTTTGTATATACAACATGTATTCGTGATTTTAGCGTTTATTTAGCTTTAATACACTTGGTTTTTCCAAATTTACAATGTCATTTGTATGAATATCATTTGGCTCATTATCACATAGTTCCATATGTTCTAGATGTCATGATTTTGATTTCAATTTAACTTGAATTGATGTTTTTAAAACATGAAAACATGTTGTTAGAACAAAGAATGACTTGGTTATAGCATAATTTATGTGATTAAACTATAGTTTAAATGCTTTTGACATGAAGTCACAATCTTATGACTTGTACGATCATTCCGTATTCGAACTTACTTTTTTTGTATATACAACATGTATTCGTGATTTTAGCGTTTATTTAGCTTTAATACACTTGGTTTTTCCAAATTTAAAATGTCATTTGTATTAATATGATTTGTCTCATTTTTCACACAGTTCCACATAATCTAGGTGTGATGATTTTGATTTCAATTAAACTTTAATTGATGTTGTTAGAACAAAGAATAACTTGATTATACCATGATTTATGTGATTAAACTATAGTTTAAATGCTTTTGGCATGAAGTCACAATGTTATGACTTGTACGATCATTCGGTATTTGAGCTAACTTATTTTGTATATACAACATGTATTCGTGATGTTAGCGTTTATTTAGTTTGAATACACTTGGTTTTACCAAATTTACAATGTCATTTGTATGAATATCATTTAGCTCATTTTTACATAGTTCTACATGTTCTACGTGTGATTATTATGATTTCAATTTAACTTGAATTGATTTTGTTAAAACATGAAAACATGTTGTTAGAACAAATAATAGCTTGGGGATACCATGATTTATATGATTAAAATTTATATTTTAAATGCTTTTGGAATGAAGTCACAATGTTATGACTTGTACGATCATTCCGTATTCGAACTTACTCATTTTGTATATACAACAGGTATTCGTGATGTTAGCGTTAATTTAATTTGAATGCACTTGGTTTTACCATATTTACAATGTCATTTGTATGAATATGATTTGTCTCATTTTTCACGCAGTTCTACATGTTCTACGTGTGATTATTATGATTTCAATTTAACTTGAATTGATTTTGTTAAAACATGAAAACATGTTGTTAGAACAAATAATAACTTGGGTATACCATGATTTATGTGATTAAACTATAGTTTTGATGCTTTTGGCATGAAGTCACAATGTTATGACTTGTACGATCATTCCGTATTCGAGCTTACTTATTTTGTATATACAACATGTATTCGTGATGTTAGCGTTTATTTAGTTTGAATACACTTTTTTTTACCAAATTTAAAATGTCATTTGTATTAATATGATTTGTCTAATTTTTCACACAGTTACACATAATCTAGGTGTGATGATTTTGATTTCAATTAAACTTTAATTGACGTTGTTTGAACAAAGAATAACTTGATTATACCATGATTTATGTGATTAAACTATAGTTTAAATGCTTTTGGCATGAAGTCACAATGCTATGAATTGTACGATCATTCCGTATTCGAGTTTACTTTTTTTGTATATACAACATGTATTCGTGATTTTAGCGTTTATTTATTTTGAATACACTTTTTTTACCAAATTTAAAATGTCATTTGTATCAATATGATTTGTTTCATTTTTCACACAGTTCCACATAATCTAGGTGTGATGATTTTGATTTCAATTAAATTTTAATTGATGTTGTTAGAACAAAGAATAACTTGATTATACCATGATTTATGTGATTAAACTATAGTTTACATCTTTTGGCATGAAGTCACAATGTTATGACTTGTACGATCATTCCGTATTCGAACTTACTTTTCTTGTATATACAACATGTATTCGTGATGTTAGCGTTTATTTAGTTTGAATACACTTGGTTTTACCAAATTTACTTTGTCATTTGTATGAATATGATTTGTCACATTTTTCACACAGTTCCACATAATCTAGGTGTGATGATTTTGATTTCAATTAAACTTTAATTGATGTTGTTAGAACAAAGAATAACTTGATTATACGATGATTTATGTGATTAAACTATAGTTTAAATGCTTTTGGCATGAAGTCACAATGCTATGACTTGTACGATCATTCCGTATTCGAAGTTACTTTTTTTGTATATACAACATGTATTCGTGATTTTAGCGTTTCTTTAGCTTGAATACACTTGGTTTTTCCAAATTTACAATGTCATTTGTATGAATATCATTTGTCTCATTTTCACATAGTTCCATATGCTCTTGGTGTGATGATTTTGATTTCAATTCAACTTGAATTGATGTTTTTAAAACATGAAAACATGTTGTTAGAACAAAGAATGACTTGGTTATACCATTATTTATGTGATTATACTATAGTTTAAATGGTTTTGGCATGAAGTCACAATGTTATGACTTGTACGATCATTCCGTATTCGAACTTACTTTTTTTGTATATACAACATGTATTCGTGATGTTAGCGTTCATTTAGTTTGAATACACTTTTTTTACCAAATTTAAAATGTCATTTGTATGAATATGATTTGTCTCATTTTTCAAACAGTTCCACATAATCTAGGTGTTATGATTTTGATTTCAATTAAATTTTAATTGGTGTTGTTAGAACAAAGAATAACTTGATTATACTATGATTTATGTGATTAAACTATAGTTTAAATGCTTTTGGCATGAAGTCACAATGTTATGACTTGTACGATCATTCCGTATTCGAGCTTACTTATTTTGTATATAGAACATGTATTCGTGATGTTAGCGTTTATTTAGTTTGAATACACTTGGTTTTTCCAAATTTACAATGACATTTTTATAAATTTCATTTGGCTCATTTTCATAGTTCTACATGTTCTAGGTGTGATGATTTTGATTTCAATTTAACTTCAATTGATGTTTTTAAAACTTGAAAACATGTTGTTAGAACAAAGAATGACTTGGTTATACCATAATTTATGTGATCAAACTATAGTTTAAATGCTTTTGGCATGAAGTCACAATGTTATGACTTGTACGATCATTCCGTATTCGAGCATACTTTTTTGTATATACAACATGTATTCGTGATGTTAGCGTTTATTTAGTTTGAATACACTTTTTTTTACCAAATTTAAAATGTCATTTGTCTGAATATGAGTTGTCTCATTTTTCACACATTTCCACATAATCTAGGTGCGATGATTTTGAATTCAATTAATCTTTAATTGATGTTGTTAGAACAAAGAATAACTTGGTTATACCAAGATTTATGTGATTAAACTATAGTTTAAATGCTTTTGGCATGAAGTCACAATGTTATGACTTGTACGATCATTATGTATTCGAGCTTACTTATTTTCTATATACAACATGTATTCGTGATGTTAGCGTTTATTTAGTTTGAATACACTTGGTTTTACCAAATTTACAATGTCATTTGTATGAATATGATTTGTCTCATTTTTCACACAGTTCCACATAGTCTAGGTGTGATGATTTTGATTTCAATTAAACTTTAATTGATGTTGTTAGAACAAAGAATAACTTGGTTATACCATGATTTATGTGATTCAACTATAGTTTAAATACTTTTGGCATGAAGTCACAATGTTATGACTTGTACGATCTTTCCGAATTCGAATTAACTTTTTTTGTATATACAACATGTATTCGTGATGTTAGCTTTTATTTAGTTTGAATACAGTTGGTTTTACAAAATTTACAATGTCATTTGTATGAATATCATTTGGCTCATTTTCACATAGTTCCACATGTTCCAGGTGTGATGATTTTGATTGCAGTTAAACTTGAATTGATGTTGTTAATACATGAAATCATGTTGTTAGAAGAAAGAATAGCTTGGTTATACCATGATTTATGTGATTAAACTATAGTTTAAATGCTTTTGGCATGAAGTCACAATCATATGACTTGTACGGATATTCTGTATTCGAACTTACTTTTTTTGTATATACAATATGTATTCGTGATTTTAGCGTTTATTTAGCTTGAATACACTTGGTTTTTCCAAATTTACAATTTCATTTGTATGAATATCATTTGGCTCATTTTCTCATAGTTCCACATGTTCTAGGTGTGATGATTTTGATTGCGGTTAAACTTGAATTGATGTTGTTAATACATGAAATCATGTTGTTAGAACAAAGAATAACTTGGTTATACCATGATTTATGTGATTAAACTATAGTTTAAATGCTTTTGGCATGAAATCCCAATGTTATGACTTGTACGATCATTCCATATTCGAATTAACTTTTTTCGTATATAAACTATGTATTCGTGATGTTAGAGTTTATTTAGTTTGAATACACTTTTTTTTACCAAATTTATAATGTCATTTGTATGATTATGATTTGTCTCATTTTTCACACAGTTCCACATAATCTAGGTGCGATGATTTTGATTTCATTTAATCTTGAATTGATGTTGTTAGAACAATGAATAAATTGGTTATACCATGATTTATGTGATTAAACTATAGTTTAAATGCTTTTGTCATGTAGTCCCAATGTTATGACTTGTACGATCATTCCATATTCGAGTTTACTTATTTTGTATATACAACATGTATTCGTGATGTTAGCGTTTATTTAGTTTGAATACACTTTTTTTACCAAATTTAAAATGTCATTTGTATGAATATAATTTGTCTCATTTTTCACACAGTTCCACATAATCTAGGTGCGATGATTTTGATTTCAATTACTCTTGAATTGATGTTGTTAGAACAAAGAATAACTTGGTTATACCATAATTTATGTGATTAAACTATATTTTAAATGCTTTTGGCATGAAGTCACAATGTTATGACTTGTACGATCATTCCGTATTGGAGCTTACTTATTTTGTATATAAAGCATGTATTCGTGATGTTAGCGTTTATTTAGTTTGAATACACTTGTTTTACCAAATTTACATTGTCAATTTTATGAATATCATTTGTCTCATTTTCACATAGTTCTACATTTTCTACGTGTGATTATTATAATTTCAATTTAACTTGAATTGATTTTGTTAAAACATGAAAACATGTTGTTAGAACAAATAATAACTTGGACATACCATGATTTATTTGATTAAACTATAGTTTAAATCTTTTGGCATGAAGTCACAATGTTATGACTTGTACGATCATTCCGTACTCGCACTTACTTTTTTTGTATATACAACATGTATTCGTGATTTTAGCGTTTTTTTAGCTTGAATACACTTGGTTTTTCCAAATTTACAATGTCATTTGTATGAATATCATTTGGCTCATTTTCACATAGTTCCATATGTTCTAGGTGTGATGATTTTCATTTCAATTCAACTTGAATTGATGTTGTCAAAACATGAAAACATGTTGTTAGAACAAAGAATGACTTGGTTATACCATGATTTATGTGATTAAACTATAGTTTAAATGCTTTTTGCATGAAGTCACAATGTTATGACTTGTACGATCATTCCGAATTCGAATTTACTTTTTTTGTATATACAACATGTATTCTTGATGTTAGCGTTTATTTAGTTTGAATACACTTTTTTTCCAAATTTAAAATGCCATTTGTATGAATATGATTTGTCTTATTTTTCACACAGTTCCACATAATCTAGGTGCGATGATTTTGATTTCAATTAATCTTGAATTGATGTTGTTAGAACAAAGAATAACTTGGTTATACCATGATTTATGTGATTAAACTATAGTTTAAATGCTTTTGGCATGAAGTCACAATGTTATGACTTGTACGATCATTCCGTATTCGAACTTACTTTTTTTGTATATACAACATGTATTCGTGATTTTAGCGTTTATTTAGTTTGAATACACTTGGCTTTACCAATTTTACAACCTCATTTGTATGAATATGATTTGGCTCATATTTCACATAGTTCCACAAGATCTAGGTGTGATGATTTTGATTTCAATTAAACTTGAATTGATGTTGTTAAAACATGAAAACATGTTGTTAGAACAAAGAATAACTTGGTTATACCATGATTTATGTGATTAAACTATAGTTTAAATGCTTTTGGCATGAAGTCACAATGTTATGACTTGTACGATCATTCCGTATTCGAACTTACTTTTTTTGTATATACAACATGTATTCATGATTTTAGCGTTTATTTAGCTTGAATACACTTGGTTTTTCCAAATTTACAATGTCATTTGTATGAATATCATTTGGCTCATTTTCACATAGTTCCACATGTTCTAGGTGTGATGATTTTGATTTCAATTAAACTTGAATTGATGTTGTTAAAACATGAAAACATGTTGTTAGAACAAAGAATAACTTGGTTATACCATGATTTATGTGATTAAACTATAGTTTAAATGCTTTTGGCATGAAGTCACGTTGTTATGACTTGTACGATCATTCCGTATTTGAACGTACTTTTTTTGTATATACAACATGTATTCGTGATGTTAGCGTTTATTTAGTTTGAATACACTTGGTTTTACCAAATTTACAATGTCATTTGTATGAATATGATTTTTCTCATTTTTCACATAGTTCCACATGACCTAGGTGTGATGCTTTTGATTTCAATTAAACTTGAATTGATATTGTTAAAACATGAAAACATGTTGTTTGAAGAATGAATAGCTTGGTTATACCACGATTTATGTGATTAAACTATAGTTTAAATGCTTTTGGTATGAAGTCACAATCTTATGACTTGTACGACGATCATTCCGTATTCGAACATACATGTTCTACGTGTTATTATTATGATTTCAATTTAACTTGAATTGATTTTGTTAAAACAAGAAAACATGTTGTTAATACAAATAATAACTTGGGCATACCAAGATTTATGTGATTAAACTATAGTTTAAATCTTTTAGCATGAAGTCACAATGTTATGACTTGTACGACGATCATTCCGTATTCGAACATACTTTTTTGTATATACAACATGTATTCGTGATTTTAGCGTTTATTTAGCTTGAATACACTTGGTTCTTCCAAATTTACAATGTCATTTGTATGAATATGATTTTTCTCATTTTTCACATAGTTCCACATGACCTAGGTGTGATGCTTTTGATTTCAATTAAACTTGAATTGATATTGTTAAAACATGAAAACATGTTATACCATAATTTATGTGACTAATCTATAGTTTAAATGCTTTTGGCATGAAGTCACAATGTTATGACTTGTACGACGATCATTCCGTATTCGAACATACTTTTTTGTATATACAACATGTATTCGTGATTTTAGCGTTTATTTAGCTTGAATACACTTGGTTCTTCCAAATTTACAATGTCATTTGTATGAATATCATTTGGCTCATGTTCACATAATTCCATATGTTATAGGTGTGATGATTTTGATTTCAATTTAACTTGAATTGATGTTTTTAAAACATGAAAACATGTTGTTAGAAGAATGAATGACTTGGTTATACCATAATTTATGTGATTAAACTATAGTTTAAATGCTTTTGGCATGAAGTCACAATGTTATGACTTGTACGATCATTCCGTATTCGAACTTATTTTTTTTGTATATACATATGTATTCGTGATGTTAGCGTTTATTTAGTTTGAATACACTTTTTTTTAACAAATTTAAAATGTTAGTTGTATGAATATGATTCGTCTCATTTTGCACACAGTTCCACATAATGTAGGTTCGATGATTTTGATTTCAATTAAACTTTAATTGATGTTGTTAGAACAAAGCATATCTTGGTTATACCATGATTTATGTGATTAAACTATAGTTTAAATGCTTTTGGAATGAAGTCACAATGTTATGACTTGTACGATCATTACGAATTCGAATTAACTTTTTTTGTATATACAACATGTATTCGTGATGTTAGCGTTTATTTAGTTTGAATACACTTGGTTTTACCAAATTTACAATGTCATTTGTATGAATATGATTTTTCTCATTTTTCACATAGTTCCACATGACCTAGGTGTGATGCTTTTGATTTCAATTAAACTTGAATTGATATTGTTAAAACATGAAAACATGTTGTTAGAAGAATGAATAGCTTGGTTATACCACGATTTATGTGATTAAACTATAGTTTAAATGCTTTTGGCATGAAGTCACAATGTTATGACTTGTACGATCATTACGAATTCGAATTAACTTTTTTTGTATATACAACATGTATTCGTGATTTTAACGTTTATTTAGTTTGAATACACTTGGTTTTACCAAATTTACAATGTCATTTGTATGAATATCATTTGGCTCATTTTCACATAGTTCCATATGTTCTAGGTGTGATGATTTTGATTTCAATTTAACTTGAATTGATGTTTTTAGAACAAAGAATAACTTGGTTATACCATGATTTATGTGATTAAACTATAGTTTAAATGCTTTTGGGATGAAGTCACAACCTTATGACTTGTACGATCATTCTGTATTCGAACTTACTTTTTTTGTATATACAACATGTATTCGTGATTTTAGCGTTTATTTAGTTTGAATACACTTGGTTATTCCAAATTTACAATGTCATTTGTATGAATATCATTTGGCTCATTTTCACATAATTCCATATGTTATAGGTGTGATGATTTTGATTTCAATTAATCTTGAATTGATGTTGTTAGAACAAAGAATAACTTAGTTATACCATGATTTATGTGATTAAACTATAGTTTAAATGCTTTTGGCATGAAGTCACAGTGTTATGACTTGTACGATCATTCCGTATTCGAGCTTATTTTTTTTGTATATACAACATGTATTCGTGATGTTAGCGTTTATTTAGTTTGAATACACTTTTTTTTAACAAATTTAAAATGTTATTTGTATGAATATGATTTGTCTCATTCTTCACACAGTTCCACATAATGTAGGTTCGATGATTTTGATTTCAATTAATCTTGAATTGATGTTGTTAGAACAAAGAATAACTTAGTTATACCATGATTTATGTGATTAAACTATAGTTTAAATGCTTTTGGCATGAAGTCACAGTGTTATGACTTGTACGATCATTCCGTATTCGAGCTTACTTATTTTGTATATACAACATGTATTCGTGATTTTAGCGTTTATGTAGTTTGAATACACTTGGTTTTACCAAATTTACAACGTCATTTGTACGAATATCATTTTTCCCATTTTCACATAGTTCTACATGTTCTACGTGTGATTATTATGATTTCAATTTAACTTGAATTGATGTTTTTAAAACATGAAAACATGTTGTTAGAACAAATAATAACTTGGGCATACCATGATTTATGTGATTAAACTATAATTTAAATGCTTTTGGCATGAAGTCACAATGTTATGACTTGTACGATCATTCCGTATTCGAACTTATTTTTTTTGTATATACAACATGTATTCGTGATGTTAGCGTTTATTTAGTTTGAATACACTTTTTTTTAACAAATTTAAAATGTTATTTGTATGAATGTGATTTGTCTCATTTTTCACACAGTTCCACATAATCTAGGTTCGATGATTTTGATTTCAATTAATCTTGAATTGATGTTGTTAGAACAAAGAATAACTTGGTTATACCATTATTTATGTGATTAAACTTTAGTTTAAATGCTTTTGTCATGAAGTCACAATGTTATGACTTGTACGATCATTCCGTATTCGAGCTTACTTATTTTGTATATACAACATGTATTCGTGATTTTAGCGTTTATGTAGTTTGAATACACTTGGTTTTACCAAATTTACAACGCCATTTGTATGAATATCATTTTTCTCCTTTTCACATAGTTCTACATGTTCTACGTGTGATTATTATGATTTCAATTTAACTTGAATTGATTTTGTTAAAACATGAAAACAAATTGTTAGAACAAATAATAACTTGGGCATACCATGATTTATGTGATTAAACTATAGTTTAATCTTTTGGCATGAAGTCACAATGTTATGACTTGTACGATCATTCCGTATTCGAGCTTAGTTATTTTGTATATACAACATGTATTCGTGATGTTAGCGTTTATTTAGTTTGAATACACTTGGTTTTACAAATTTACAATGTCATTTGTATGAATATGATTTGTCTCATTTTTCACACAGATCCACATAATCTAGGTGTGATTATTTTGATTTCAATTAAACTTTAATTGATGTTTTTAGAACAAAGAATAACTTGGTTATACCATGATTTATGTGATTAAACTATAGTTTAAATGCTTTTGGCATGAAGTCACAATGTTATGACTTGTACGATCATTCCGTATTGGAGCTTACTTATTTTGTATATAAAACATGTATTCGTGATGTTAGCGTTTATTTAGTTTGAATACACTTGGTTTTACCAAATTTTCAATGTCATTTGTATGAATATGATTTGTCTCATTTTTCACACAGTTCCAAATAATCTAGGTGCGATGATTTTGATTTCAATTAATCTTGAATTGATGTTGTTAGAACAAAGAATAACTTGGTTATACCATAATTTATGTGATTAAACTATAGTTTAAATGCTTTTGGCATGAAGTCACAATGTTATGACTTGTACGATCATTCCGTATTGGAGCTTACTTATTTTGTATATAAAACATGTATTCGTGATGTTAGCGTTTATTTAGTTTGAATACACTTGGTTTTACCAAATTTTCAATGTCATTTGTATGAATATCATTTGGCTCATTTTCACATAGTTCTACATGTTCTACGTGTGATTATTATGACTTCAATTTAACATGAATTGATATTGTTAAAACATGAAAACATGTTGTTAGAACAAATAATAACTTGGGCATACCATGATTTATGTGAGTAAACTATAGTTTAAATCTTTTGGCATGAAGTCACAATGTTATGACTTGTACGATCATTGCGTATTCGAGCTTACTTATTTTGTATATATAACATGTATTCGTGATTTTAGCGTTTATGTAGTTTGAATACATTTGGTTTTACCAAATTTACTACGTCATTTGTATGAATATCATTTTTCTCATTTTCACATAGTTCTACATGTTCTACGTGTGATTATTTTGATTTCAATTAAACTTTAATTGATGTTTTTAGAACAAAGAATAACTTGGTTATACCATAATTTATGTGATTAAACTATAGTTTAAATGCTTTTGGCATGAAGTCACAATGTTATGACTTGTACGATCATTCCGTATTCGAACTTATTTTTTTTGTATATACAACATGCATTCGTGATGTTAGCGTTTATTTAGTTTGAATACACTTTTTTTTAACAAATTTAAAATGTTATTTGTATGAATATGATTTGGCTCATTTTCACATAGTTCTACATGTTCTACGTGTGATTATTATGATTTCAATTTAACTTGAATTGATGTTTTTAAAACATGAAAACATGTTGTTAGAACAAAGAATGACTTGGTTATACCAAGATTTATGTGATTAAACTATAGTTTAAATGCTTTTGGCATGAAGTCACAATGTTATGACTTGTACGATCATTCCGTATTCGAACTTACTTTTTTTGTATATACAACATGTATTCATGATTTTANCTCTATCAACCGGGTCCCTCTGATCGGATCCTACGTCCGCCGGTTGGTACCTGATCTTTTCTAAAAATATTTTGGGTATTTATTTTTAGATCAGTCAATTTATAATTTACTTGAAATTAGATTGTTGTGGGGACACAAGCGATATACGAGGTTGGGCCCACAATGTGTGAGCTTACGTCCTCAGGAGAGCAAAGCTCTACCTTGGTTTCCACTATAATATTCGGAGAATACAATTACAATGAGATGATAATGATGATACGGACGAAAACGGCTCGAAAAACGACCAAATCTGCAATCACGTTCCACTGGACCCGAGTGAACAGTGCAAAGCCAGGCTGGTGGCGACCAATGCGAGAGGTACTGTTCGCGACCAACGCAGGTAACGATTGGTCGCGGATAATAATGACAGGTGATTCGTCGCGGCAGGAGCCACCGATCGCGAGTGAGCGTTTGGTCGCGAGTCGGGGGTCAGGTTCTGCCTGGGAAGTGTGATAAAAGTCCGAATCCTGTCCAAGTGCACCGGACCTTGTATTTATAGAGAAATCCAGCCCAACTACACTTACTTGAGCCCATAAGCCTATTTACTCCACTAAGCCCAAAATAATTAAATATTCCAAATTACAATATAATAAATACCATGTTGATGACGAAGCTTCGGGAACAACTTCGGACAAGATATTAGTCGGGAATACGATCAGAAATTTTATGAGAACTTCGTATATTGGTCCTTTGCCTTTAGATAGCGAATACGCAACCATATAACATCATTGCACCTGACCGGTGCACTCCCGGGTAAAAAATGACGAAAATAACCTTGGCCCCGTACGAGGCCGAAATGACCCAAAACATCTCAAAATACTTACAGAAGCCTTATATGGGGTCCAGCATGCCTGAATTACGAAAATACCCCTGGAATACGCCTCGCGATAGACATATAAAAATACCAAAAATACCACATAGCCACGTCGGACGAGCCCTGAGGTTAACAAAATTACATAAATAACCTCGGGTAATATCAATAGTCCCCTGTTTTTCAGATTCAGATTCTCAGTCGTAAACCATATATCAATAGCTCGTTCCGAAAGTCAATTATCGTTCTGGGGCCCCGACGAGGAAATCGTTAGCACGGTTGGAAACCTCTCGTCGATACGATCGTTTTGACACTAAGTATGTCAGATTCTGAGCTCGAGTGAAAATTTCGAGGTTTTTCCGACTCGGAATTCTGCCCCTATAAATACACTGCTCGCTCCTCACAATTCATTCTCTCGCGCGAACTTCTGAACTCTTGCGACGAATCAATATCGCGATCAATCGACTCTCGCGACCAATCGAACTAACTGTGTTACTCGCGACGAATCATAGTACTGTACCACTCGCGACCAGACTCAGTAAGTCGCGACGAATCGTATATCTTAAACCAGGAACTGTGCTACTCGCGACGAATCGTATAACTGTATAACTTACTCCAATCGCGAGTACTGTACCACTCGCGACGAATCTTCCACTGGTCGCGACTCGGACTTAAAACTTGTAAAATTAATTTCAAAAAATAAATTTGAATTTAAATTTACCAATGTCTTCCGATCGCACCGAATCTTCGGGCTCTGCCACCTCATCTTCAAACCATTCGGACTCCTATCCAATCCGGGGAGTTTCGATTCGATCTCAGCCCCGTTTCCTCCTTGTCTTTCCACCGTAAATTCTCATTTTTTCGAGAGGGTAGCTCATCTTGAAAACACCCTCGGCCCTCAAAATTCCGCGGTTAAAGCTCTTAAGTCCTTTAACCAACCTCATAGCATGCATTCTCGGAAGTGGAGATCTATTCTTGAGCAATATTATTTCCCTTCCGACTGTGTGCTATATCAACCTGAAGCTAGTGACCGTCTCTTGACGCCTCTTATCGCCAGCCATACTGTCTCTCTCGAACACTTAGGATGTGGCCTTCGCTTCCCTCTTCATCCTTTCCTTGTAGAATTGCTCTCGCATCTACAAATTCATTTTTTCCAACTAACTCCAAGTTCAATCTCTCTTGTCGTCGCCTTCATAATATTTATGGAGGTGAATTGTATTCCTCCAACCATAGATCTTTTCTTCCAAATCTTCTATATCAGTGCTGTCGTCAATGTTGGTGCCCAGGGTTGTATATATTTCTGCCCCCGGCACAAGACGAGCCAATTTCCTTTTTCTGCAGCCCACTCCAACCACGACTGGAAGAGACATTTCTTCTTTGTCAGCGGTGTGGGGGATACGAGGCTTTCTCCCTTGAGTCTTCCTTGGCGGTTCCCCATTGAAGGGGAACCATTTTTTCCTGAGGCCTACGGCCCTAAATCCCGGGCGGCCCTTCCGAGACATCTGAGGAAGGCGCTCCTTGACTGCTCTAGGTCTGACGGCGCTGACTGGACAGTGAAGACCTTACTTTACGCTCCGATCTTGGTTGCTTTCAACCTCCTTCCGGTCCCCCCCCATTTTAGTAGAGAACAGCTAGGTACCTCATCCGTGTATTCATATAGGGGCAAAATTTAATAATTCTTCTTTGATAGGATCAACGCTTAGGAACCTTATGTAACTTATCTTTAAATTCAGACTTCGCGTTCCTCACTTAACTTGCGTATTTTGCAGATAACATAATGGCTCCCGCTCAGGATCAAAACAAAAAGGGGGATCGGTTGAATTTCCTCCGTGATCTTCTCGCCGAGGATGATGAGCTTATCTTCGAGGCGCCACCGGGGACTCGAAACCGAACTGCCGCGGCCGAGCTGGCGTCGAGTTTACAAGAAGCAGCATCCCCGACTGGGGAAATAAGATGCGAAACTCTTCCACCACCACAACCTGCTGCAACGGTGGCTAATCCCGAGCCGATAAATGAGGAGCCGGCTGAGGCGATTACTGAGAGTCCCGAAGACCTAATCCCGCTATCTCGGCGATTAGGATACGCGGTTGAGGAGCCCACCCCCGATGACGGCATGTACGACTTCGCCGAGAACTTAGTGGATATCATCGGGGATGATGAGGATGGCGAGATAAGTGGGGATCAACCGACGGATCCGATGGTGGAGGAAACACGCCAGGAAGCCTGCTCGGAGGGAGGGACCAGTCAGGTGCCTTGTTTGGACAAGGGAAAAAGTCCGGCGGAGGAGCCCGCCGTCTTCGAGATCGCGGAACCCAACAGAAAGAGTGGGTTAACCGCCAATTTTATCGACGCCTTCCGTATACATGACATCCCGAGGCTGACGGTCAAGGAATTGCTCGATATGGGACGCCGGGCCGGCTTTGTGTTGATAAAGGACGGACTTACTTTCCGAACTCCGAGGTGCGACAATGTGTCGAGTCGTCCGGCCTTGGCATACTTGGAGCGGAACCCGGAGTTACCGCCTCGTGGTCGGGATGACCACACAGTGTTTACCGACGTCGGTCGGTTAATGAGTCAGAACGTGACGATGCGTCGCGCCATTGGGGAGGTTCGTCGCGACACTAACGATGATTTCTTTATAACTTTATCCTTTACACTGTATATACTAACCCTTCTTGTTTTCATTTCAGATGGAGCGCACTATAATCGAGTTGGGTACCGCAGCTGCAGTAGGGGAATACTGTATGCTCAGACATTCGGAGCTCGACTCGCCGGATATTATCGGGGAGCAAACCAAAAAGGCGGCGGAGAAGCTGATGCAGAATCAGCGAGATAAACATGCTCAGGAGATGGCAGCACTCCGAGAAGAGCATAGTAAGGCGATCGAGTCTCTACTTCGAGCTCATCGCAGCGAGCTAACGGAGAACTCCGCCTTCCACATCGGACAAAGGCACGCCCTTGAGCAATCTATAGAAACCCTCAAGGTGAATGAGAAGTACGCACAGGACAAGCTGAAGGAGATCCGAGAGCAAACTGAAGAGAAACTGAGGAAGGCCAAAGAAGAGAACGCGGCCGACAAAAAAGCTCTCGGGAAAGCTGTGGAGGAGGTCAAAGAGCTCACATCAAAGAATGAAGGCCTCCAGTCTATCACTGATCGACTCCGGGCACGAATCACCAAGCTGCCGTCCCAGATTAATGACTGCTTCCGGAAGCTAATATGGGAGTACACAGTTCACTCCCCTACTTTCCGGAACCTGGGGGCGGTAGCTCATGCCAAGTCGAACGTCCTGTACTTCTTACGGGGGAGTGTCCAGACGCAACGAGTCCTGGGCGTATCCCTGACCGCTGAGGAGAAAAAGAAGCTCGATCACAAGCTCAACGGGAAGTTCGAGCCTATAACCGGTGAGGGCGTGTTGGATTGCTCACAGGATCCGTTCGGGGCGTTACATTTTAATTTGGATGAAGATCTTCACCAGCAACTTTACTCGGAGGATATTGAGACGGAGGAGGGTCCATCTCCGGATGCGTTTAGGAGGTTGGCTACTTTATTCCCGGAACCAATAGGCCCTCTCGTGGCGGAGCTCCTGAAAGATGACGATGTAATGGCGGCATATAACCCTCAAATATATACCCCCGCTAGTGTGACTGGAGCTCGGGAGCGTCACGAAGACGAAATGGCGAGGTTTTCCGCTTCCAAAACTCCATCCTCTCAAAGAATAAAGCTGGTAAAAAAGCGCCCCAGCGGACCTGGTGAAGGTTCAGGCTCCCAAAAGAAGAAGATGAAATAAACTTCTATAACTGATTTCTTCGATTTTTGTATCCTCTCCTCATTTTGTATTCCCCGTATATATAAAATTTGTTTTTATTTTCCTTTCAATTTTTCCGCTGTGCTTTCGAATAAAGAACCATATTCTGAATAACGCAAACTCTCCTCCTCTTCAACTTGATTTTCTCGTTACATTCTTCAAGAAGTATATAATTTCGAATAATCCACATCAAGAAACAACCCTTCGAATTAATAAGAATATATGTGAATCTCCGATATGGATGCGCAACAATAGCGCATATAATAATAATCAGGATGCGTAGAAGTCCCCAGTGTGGCGGAGCTTGTATAAGTCTGCGATAACTCTAAGGCGAAAGCCTCTTTGAATTGAGTAGATATTCAAATTAAGTCCACCGCTCTGCATTCACCAATATATATTTGCCACCGGTATACACTTACACCCGGGGCTATCACACACTCGCCAACGGCATATACTTGCACCCGTGGCTATCACACTTTTGCCACCGGTATACACTTGCACCCGGGGCCATCACATTCACGCCACCGGTATATACTTTCACCCGGGGTTGTCATACACTTACTCGGCCCGTCCATAAGACGGCGCCATCGTACATTCGACCCGTTCATAAAACGGTGTCATTCGGCCCGTCCATAAGACGGCGCCATCGTACATTCGACCCGTTCATAAAACGGTGTCATTCGGCCCGTCCATAAGACGGTGCCATCGCACTCTCGACCCGTTCATAAAACGGCGTCATTCGGCCCGTCCATAAGACGGTGCCATGCGGAAATGGACCAGCCTCCGGCGAGGGCGCGACCCCCATCGGCGTGTCATGAAGGAGTCAGGTATATACTTGCACCCTGATTTGCCACGGAAATACACATCACAACAAACAGGCCTCTTAACATATTCCAACAGTCATTATGTACAGACGGTTCTGCCGCGGACAGGAAGACTCATCACGTTCGAAATATTTTGACACAGTATTCAATTTGACGAGTTTGAAAATGATCGACTATAAGACAGGTGGTACATTGCGTTTCTAATCTAACTTACTTAATTTATTCCATCCTCCTTCGTACTAAAACGCAATGGACCTACTCCTACCTTACCAGTCCCCTAGTCGATTGTATTCATGTCGTCAAAAAAGATACTTAAAAAATTAGAATATGACCACAAAATAGGGAAAATTTTTATTTTCAAAAAGATCGATGAGTCACGTCTATACATAATACTTGCGCAAATTGGAAATATGCCAAGTCCGTGGTAGCTCCTCCATGCTCATATTTGCGATTTTGTACGTTCCTTCCTTCACTACGGCCGTTACTCTGTACGGTCCTTCCCACTTTCGATCCAACTTGCCAACATGCTTTGAGACTTCCACTTTCTTAAGAATCAAGTCTCCAACTTTTAACAACATAGGTCGAACGCGTTTGTCGTGATTCTTAGCCATCCGCCTTTTACATACCTCCATTCGTATTGCGGCTCTATCACGGATATCATCAATACAGTGAAGGTCCAACTTTCTCATATCCTCGTTCAACACCTCGTCATAAGCGATAACTCTTTCTGATAAGATAGTCACTTCAACCGACGGCACTGTCTACATTATTTTGATTTCAATTAATCTTGAATTGATATTGTTAGAACAAATAATAACTTGGTTATACCATGATTTATGTGATTAAAATATAGTTTAAATGCTTTTGGCATGAATTCACAATGTTATGATTTGTACGATTATTCCGTATTCGAGCTTACTTATATTGTATATACAACATGTATTCGTGATGTTAGCGTTTATTTAGTTTGAATACACTTTGTTTTACCAAATTTGCAATGTCATTTGTATGAATATGATTAGTCTCATTTTTCACACAGTTCCACATAATCTAGGTGTCATGATTTTGATTTCAATTAAACTTTAATTGATGTTGTTAGAACAATGAATAACTTGGTTATACCATAATTTATGTGATTAAACTATAGTTTAAATGCTTTTGGCATGAAGTCACAATGTTATGACTTGTACGATCATTCCGTATTCGAGCTTACTTATTTTGTATATACAAAATGTATTCGTGATGTTAGCGTTTATTTAGTTTGAATACACTTGGTTTTACCAAATTTAGAATGTCATTTGCATGAATATGATTCGTCTCATTTTCACACTGTTCCTCATAATCTAGGTGTGATGATTTTGATTTCAATTAAACTTTAATTGATGTTGTTAGAACAAAGAATAACTTGGTTATACCATGATTTATGTGATTAAACTATAGTTTAAATGCTTTCGGCATGAAGTAACAATGTTATGACTTGTACGATCATTACGAATTCGAATTAACTTTTTTTGTATATACAACATGTATTCATGATATTAGCGTTTATTTAGCTTGAATTCACTTTGTTTTACCAAATTTACAATGTCATTTGTATAAATATGATTTTTCTCATTTTTCACATAGTTCCACATGACCTAGGTGTGATGCTTTTGATTTCAATTAAACTTGAATTGATGTTGTCAAAACATGAAAACATGTTGTTAGAAGATAGAATAGCTTGGTTATACCATGATCTATGTGATTAAACTATAGTTTAAATGCTTTTGGCATGAAGTCACAATGTTATGACTTGTACGATCATTCCGTATTCTAACTTATTTTTTTCGTATATAGAACATGTATTCGTGATGTTAGCGTTTATTTAGTTCGAATACACTTTTTTTTAACAAATTTAAAATGTTATTTGTATGAATATGGTTTGTCTCATTTTTCACACAGTTCCACATAATCTAGGTTCGATGATTTTGATTTCAATTAATCTTGAATTGATGTTGTTAGAACAAAGAATAACTTGGTTATACCATGATTTATGTGATTAAACTATAGTTTAAATGCTTTTGGCATGAAGTCACAATGTTATGACTTGTACGATCATTCCGTATTCGAGCTTACTTATTTTGTATATACAACATGTATTCGTGATTTCAGCGTTTATATAGTTTGAATACACTTGGTTTTACCAAATTTACAACGTCATTTGTTTGAATATCATTTATCTCATTTTCACATATTTCTACATGTTCTACGTGTGATTATTATGATTTCAATTTAACTTGAATTGATTTTGTTAAAACATGAAAACATGTTGTTAGAACAAATAATAACTTGGGCATACCATGATTTATGTGATTAAACTATAGATTAAATCTTTTGGCATCAAGTCACAATGTTATGACTTGTACGATCATTCCGTATTCGAGTTTACTTATTTTGTATATACAACATGTATTCGTGATGTTAGCGTTTATTTAGTTGCTTACTTATTTTGTATATACAACATGTATTCGTGATGTTAGCGTTTATTTAGTTTGAATACACTTGGTTTTACCAAATTTACAATGTCATTTGTATGAATATCATTTGGCTCATTTTCACATAGTTCTACATGTTCTACGTGTGATTATTATGATTTCAATTTAACTTGAATTGATTTTGTTAAAACATGAAAACATGTTGTTAGAAAAAATAATAACTTGGGCATACCATGATTTATGTGATTAAACTATAGATTAAATCTTTTGGCATGAAGTCGCAATGTTATGACTTGTACGATCATTCCGTATTCGAGCTTACTTATTTTGTATATTCAACATGTATTCGTGATGTTAGCGCTTATTTAGTTTGAATACACTTCGTTTTACCAAATTTACAATGTCATTTGTTTGAATATGATTTGTCTCATTTTTCACACAGTTCCACATAATCTAGGTGTGATGATTTTGATTTCAATTAAACTTTAAATGATGTTGTTAGAATAAAGATTAACTTGGGTATACCATGATTTATGTGATTAAAATATAGTTTAAATCTTTTGGCATGAAGTCACAATGTTATGACTTGTACGATCATTTCGTATTCGAACTTACTTATTTTGTATATACAACATGTATTCGTGATGTTAGCGTTTATTTAGTTTGAATACACTTGGTTTTACCAAATTTTCAATGTCATATGTATGAATATGATTTGTCTAATTTTTCACACAGTTCCACATAATCTAGGTGTGATGATTTTGATTTCAATTAAACTTTAATTGATGTTGTTAGAACAAAGAATAACTTGGTTATACCATGATTTATGTAATTAAACTATAGTTTAAATGCTTTTGGCATGAAGTCACAATGTTATGACTTGTACGATCATTCCGTATTCGAACTTACTTATTTTGTATATACACCATGTATTCGTGATGTTAGAGTTTATTTAGTTTGAATACACTTGGTTTTACCAAATTTACAATGTCATTTGTATGAATATCATTTTTCTCATTTTTCACATAGTTCCACATAACCTAGGTGTGATGCTTTTGATTTCAATTAAACTTGAATTAGTGTTGTTAAAGAATGAAAACATGTTGTTAGAAGAAAGAATAACTTGGTTATACCATGATTTATGTAATTAAACTATAGTTTAAATGCTTTAGGTATGAAGTCACAATGTTATGACTTTTACGATCATTCCGAATTCGAATTAACTTTTTTTGTATATACACCATGTATTCGTGATGTTAGAGTTTATTTAGTTTGAATACACTTGGTTTTACCAAATTTACAATGTCATTTGTATGAATATCATTTTTCTCATTTTTCACATAGTTCCACATAACCTAGGTGTGATGCTTTTGATTTCAATTAAACTTGAATTAGTGTTGTTAAAGAATGAAAACATGTTGTTAGAAGAAAGAATAGCTTGGTTATACAATGATTTATGTGATTAAACTATAGTTTAAATGCTTTTTGCATGAAGTCACAATCTTATGACTTGTACGATCATTCCGTATTCGAACTTACTTTTTTTGTATATACAACATGTATTCGTGATTTTAGCATTTATTTAGCTTTAATACACTTGGTTTTTCCAAATTTACAATGTCATTTGTATGAATATCATTTGGCTCATTATCACATAGTTCCATATTGATCTTGTGTTAAAATATTTGTGGTGTTTTTGATCAATCAAATTTTTTTTTTTTTTTTTTTTTTTTAAGACACCAGAAATTACGAGGTTGGGCCCACAATGTGTGGGCTTACGTCCTCGGGAGAGCGAAGCTCTACCTGGATGTTTCACTATCATAATAATGTCACAATTACAAAATATATCTTCTTTCTGTCAAAAGTAAGTAATGTAGTCTCGATCTGGGACAAAAAATGAGCTCGATATTGGAAACCTACGCAAAAGTGCAGAAATCACTATTCACTGGAAATATTATCGCGAAAATAGCCCTTTGTGTGGAAATTATCGCGGATTTGGATCCAATTGGAACTGTCGCAGAAAATACTATTCATACTGAAATATTATCGCGAATTTCCAACTCAATAGGAAATTATCGCGGATTTGAACCAAAATCACTGTCGCATAAAATACTGTTCACACACAAATATTATCGCGAAAATGCTAGACTTCCTTTGCATCCTTTTATCCTGGAACATCTTCGAAATGGAATCCGATTTCCTTTGCATCCTTTTATCCTGGAGATGCTAGACTTCCTCAAGATTAATTTTTTCCAACTGAACCCGAATTCCTACGGCTACATCGTAGCTTTCATCATTTTCACCTCAGCCGCAAAAATAAAGAGATCCATTGAACTCTTTTTTAGGCTTTTCCAAATTGTTCCCCATTCCTCTCAAAGGGTCCTAGGGTGTTGTTATCTACGTCTGCGGGAAAAGAACTGTCCTTTTTGCTTCACACTGTCGAAATCCAATCATGATTGGAAACGGCGTTACTTTTATGTGACTTCTCGTAATTTCCAACCTAGCATTCCCGCCCTTACACTGCCTTGGCGTTTTCCTGTCGAAACTGAATTTTCATTTCCGGATTGGTGTGGTCCCATTCGTAATCCCTCGAAACTTGTAGATAGAACTATTGTCCAACAATTCCTGGGCATATTCGAAAAATTTCACACTAACTTGACCGCCGAAACTCTTTTCACCCTACCCCTCATGGTTGTTACTCGGACTGCGCAAGCTCCTCCTCATATTCCTTTCCATGTCTTAGGTACCCACGTGCTAGAAATGAGACTCGCTTTCTAGTCTTTTACCATTTTTTGCCTCCAAACTTTGACTTTGTCTCGCTAATATGCTACGATTCTTATAACAGGGAATTTCACGTTTGTAACTTATTATTCGTATTTCTTCCTTTGCAGATCGAATAATGGCCGCTTACAGAGGTGCTGATTCCAACGACCGACTAAAATTTTTAGATACCATTGAGGATCCTGAAGACCTGGCCTTGAACATGCTCACTGAGATCCCTTCGGGGGGATCAAATAAAATCCTTGGCGACCCTTACACTGTGGATGATCCTCCGACAGAAACAATCGGGAATACGAGTCCCCCACTCCCGCTTTCGTCACCACTTCGAGGATCATGCATGGGGGGTTTTGATGTTGAGGGCGATGTCGACGAGGGATTTGCTGAAGAAGGGGAGATTCCCGCCTTCGGATATGAAATCATTGAAGCCCTTCGACCGGTTCCAGATTCACCACCAATTGAACAAGAGATTGGCTCGCCCCGTCACTCATTGGGGTCCTATCGTTCCTCACGGCATGATAAGGGTAAAGGAATTACAGCAGAGGGGGAAGACGAGGGCCCGAGGGGGAGTCGTCGCACCCGGGGTATGGATGCCGTATTTCTAGACCATTTTAGGATTCGTGATATCCCCCGATCGTCAGTAAAAGCCTGGTATGACGATGGTGTGGAGACCGCACATGTGATGTTAAAGGACGGACTGAAAAACAGGATTCCTCCGGGGGTTCGGGTAAGCACGTATGCGTCGGAGGAATACATCCGACAGCATCCTCGACCACGCACTCGCAACCGCGATGATCACATAGTCTTCTCTGATTACAGTCGAGGGATGCGGGATGCCGCGACGTTGATCAAAGCGGGAAATGACGTAATACGACAATATATGCACCTTACAACTTCTGAATAAAAACCTAATTCTTCATTTTTAACTTGCAGATTCAGGAAACGATGACTGATTTGGCTCATGCTGCAGCGATCGGCGAATATTGTATCTTACGCCACTCGAATTTAGATGAACAGGGGCTTGAGGGGGAGCAGGCCCGAGCTGCGGCTGATCGGATCATTCGTAACCAAAGGGAGAAATACGATAATGAAATAAATAAGTTGAAATCTGAGCATGAGAAGGCCCTCAGTGTCCAGAAAAGTGCTCACATATCTGCCATGGGGCGTCAACGGGCTGATCATCATGTACAATACTCCGAATTGACGCAACATTTGGTTAGTGAGCGCCACACAGTTAAACAACAAATGAGCGAGATTTCCCGAATCAAGGAGCAAATGGAAGAAGCGAGAGGGAAGAATTCTGCGGAGATAGAAGCCCGGCGCAAAGCAGAGAGGATCGCCGAGGAGAAGACGATCGAATGCATGAACTTAAAGGCTGAACTTGCCAAATGGCCTCGGCGTTTGAAAGCGGTCCTTAAGAAATTCACATGGGACTTCGTAGTGAAATCCCCGACATTCCGCAACTTGACCTCTTACGCGGGCCTTAAGGGAAATCATTATTTCTTCAAAAAGGGGTCCCAGCAAACACAAAGAGTCTCCCAGCGTATACTGAGCAAAGAAGAAAGGGCTCGCCTCAATCCTACTCTAACCGGCAGTTTCGCGGAGGATTCTTTCCTTCAAAAAAGGGATACTAGTACTGATCCTTTCGGCCCTATGGAACAATTTCTTTCTGAGGACTTGGCTGCTGAATGCTACGCTGAGGATATCCCGACTGAAGCTGGGCCTTCGGCTACTTTATACTCCCGCCTTCCGGAGATTTCCTCTGATTATTATGACCAGCTGATGAGGGAGGTCATGGAGGCTGAAAGCTTTGAAGAGGAGGAGGCAGCAAGGAATCNTGATATCCCCCGACCGTCAGTAAAAGCCTGGTATGACGATGGTGTGGAGACCGCACATGTGATGTTAAAGGACGGACTGAAAAACAGGATTCCTCCGGGGGTTCGGGTAAGCACGTATGCGGCGGAGGAATACATCCGACAGCATCCTCGACCACGCCCTCGCAACCGCGATGATCACATAGTCTTCTCTGATTACAGTCGAGGGATGCGGGATGCCGCGACGTTGATCAAAGCGGGACATGACGTAATACGATAATATATGCACCTTACAACTTCTGAATAAAATCCTAATTCTTCATTTTTAACTTGCAGATTCAGGAAACGATGACTAATTTGGCTCATGCTGCAGCGATCGGCGAATATTGTATCTTACGCCACTCGAATTTAGATGAACAGGGGCTCGAAGGGGAGTAGGCCCGGGCTGCGGCTGATCGGATCATTCTTAACCAAAGGGAGAAACACGATAATGAAATAAACAAGTTGAAATCTGAGCATGAGAAGGCCCTCAGTGTCCAGAAAAGTGCTCACATATCTGCCATGGGGCGTCAACGGGCTGATCATCATGTTCAATACTCCGAATTGACGCAACATTTGGTTAGTGAGCGCCACACAGTTAAACAACAAATGAGCGAGATTTCCCGAATCAAGGAGCAAATGGAAGAAGCGAGAGGGAAGAATTCTGCGGAGATAGAAGCCCGGCGCAAAGTAGAGAAGATCGCCGAGGAGAAGACGATCGAATGCATGAACTTAAAGGCTGAACTTGCCAAATGGCCTCGGCGTTTGAAAGCGGTCCTTAAGAAATTCACATGGGACTTCGTAGTGAAATCCCCGACATTCCGCAACTTGACCTCTTACGCGGGCCATAAGGGAAATCATTATTTCTTCAAAAAGGGGTCCCAGCAAACACAAAGAGTCTCCCAGCGTATACTGAGCAAAGAGGAAAGGGCTCGACTCAATCCCACTCTAACCGGCAGTTTCACGGAGGATTCCTTCCTTCAAAAAATGGATACTAGTACTGATCCTTTCGACCCTATGGAACAATTTCTTTATGAGGACTTGGCTGCTGAATGCTACGCTGAGGATATCCCGACTGAAGCTGGGCCTTCGGCTACTTTATACTCCCGCCTTCCGGAGATTTCCTCTGATTATTATGACCAGCTGATGAGGGAGGTCATGGAGGCTGAAAGCTTTGAAGAGGAGGAGGCAGCGAGGAATCCTGTCCCAGCCATGGTCGCGGAGGCTCGAGAACGTAACGAGGTAGGATTCCGCGAGTTTCAAGAGAGGAATTCTGAAACTTCTGGCGAGGGAAATCAGATCTCCAAGAAAAGGCCTACAACGGGCGGGAAGACTTTAAAGTTGGTCCAGAAAAAAGCCAAGAATTAAATTGGCTCATAGTTTTAGCTTTCCGCAATCAAATGTTTTTCCGCGACTTTTATCTTCTGAATATGAATTGTTACTGTTTCTGCTTTGCTTTATATGCTTTCCTCTACATTTTCCGCTAAGTGTCACAACGTTAATCGAATATCTCAATAACCCTTGTATGAATAACCACATCACATAATATCCATGAAATCTTGATCACGAATGAAAATACCGATAACATATTGAATTCCAGAAAACCTGATGTTGAGCCTTACCAAGCGCCCTACACCTCTTATTTAGACTGACTTGTCCCAAACCCCTCCAAGAATAAGCGTGGGGAACCTTCACGATCCAGGTGAAAGTAGCGTCAGGTTCAGGGTACAATCCTTAGACTGACGTAAATTTTTCACTCTCGCACAGGCGGATCCAATGTCCTGGCTTTGTTGGTTTTTAGGACAATGGAGAAAATAGATTTTCCTTCACTGAATTTAATGACCATACGATACCATTCTCAACTTCGGGGTCTAGAGTACCCATTAATCACATGCCTCGATTAGCGCCAACTTAACTTCATAACTTGGGTCTCAACAAGCACCCACGGGCCTCATCTAGTGCCCATCACGTTCACCTTCGGGTATAAACTTGCACCCATAATCGTTCGATTTTTACTAGGCCTGACCTTTCCCGTCCTCCTCCACAAAAGAAAGTAAACGTAGGAAACCTTCACTGACCGAATAGAAGTAGCACTAGGTTCAGGGTACAATCCTTAGACTAGCGTAAATATTTCACTCCTATACGGGCGGCTCAGGTGCCTCGCACTAGAGGACCTTCACTGTCTAGTCGGAAGTAGCATCAGGTTCAGGGTACAATCCTTAGTCTGACGTAAATTTTTCACTTCCGTTAATAGATCGGGTACCTCGCGCCAGGGGGAGCCTTCACCGTCTGTGCGGAAGTAGCGTCAGGTTCAGGGTACAATCCTTAGTCTGATGTAAATTTTTCACTTCCGTTTAGACAGATCCAATACACTAGACCCAAAGATCCCTCTGGGACAAACGGAGGAGACGGATGTCTTTCCGCCTCACATACTATCACGAAACGCAACAATTACATGTATCTCATCTGGACCTTTCCCGTTCTCCTCCGCAAAGGTAAGTAAACGTAGGATACTTTCACTACCTAAATAGAAGTAGCGCCAGGTTCAGGGTACAATCCTTAGACTGGCGTAAATATTTCACTCCTACTCAGATAGATCGGGTGCCTCGCACCGGAGAGCCTTCGCCATCTAGACGGAAGTAGCATCAGGTTCAGGGTACAATCCTTAGACTGATGTAAATATTTCACTTCCGTTTAGACAGATCCAATACACTAGACCCAAAGATCCCTCTGGGACAAACGGAGGAGACGGATGTCTTTCCGCCTCACATACTATCACGAAACGCAACAATTACATGTATCTCATCTGGACCTTTCCCGTTCTCCTCCACAAAAGAAAGTAAACGTAGGAAACCTTCACTGCCCGAATAGAAGTAGCACTAGGTTCAGGGTACAATCCTTAGTCTGGCGTAAATTTTTCACTCCGTTTAGACAGATCCAATACACTAGACCCAAAGATCCCTCTGGGACAAACGGAGGAGACGGATGTCTTTCCGCCTCACATACTATCACGAAACGCAACAATTACATGTATCTCATCTGGACCTTTCCCGTCCTCCTCCACAAAAGAAAGTAAACGTAGGAAACCTTCACTGCCCGAATAGAAGTAGCACTAGGTTCAGGGTACAATCCTTAGACTAGCGTAAATATTTCACTCCTACTCAGATAGATCGGGTGCCTCGCACCGGAGAGCCTTCGCCATCTAGACGGAAGTAGCATCAGGTTCAGGGTACAATCCTTAGACTGATGTAAATATTTCACTTCTGCCTAGATGGATCCAGTACACCGGACTAAAAGGTCCTAATGGGACAATGGAGGAGACGGATGTCACTATGCTTCACACTTGCTAGCACACTCTACTATCACCAATCGGACCTTTCTCGTTTTCCTCCGCAAGAATATGTAAACGTAGGAAACCTTCGCTGCCCGAATAGGAGTAGCGCCAGGTTTAGGGTACAATCCTTAGACTGGCGTAAATTTTTCACTCATACCCGGGTAGCTCGGGAGCCTCGCACCAGAGGATCCTCACTATCCAGATAGAAGTAGTGAGGTTTTCCTTGGACTAAATGGTCTTTTTAAGACCGCGGAGGAGGCGGATGTCCTCTTTTACTGCGGATTGTGACCGGCCTCCGGCGAGGGTGCGACCCTCGACGGCGTGTCATGGAGGAGTCGGGCGCAAAAGCTCCCGTGTGCCACGGAGTCATGCTATAAAATAATCAGGCCCCTTGGCATATTCCAACAACATAAGTGTATAGACGATTCTGCTGCAGACAGAGACTTTTCGTTTTAAAAATGTTTTGACCCAACATCCAGTTTGATGAGGTTTGAGGTTGATCGACTATGCAACAGGCGGTACATTGCACTTCTAATCTACCCTACGTTATTTAATTTTTCATCCTCCATCAAACTAAAGTGCAATGAACCTAACTCCCATCTTACCAGTCCCCTAGCCGATTGACCTCATATCTTCAAAAAGGATGTAAAAAATTCAGAATATGATAAAAACGAGGGGAATATATATTTTAAAAAGATTGAAAAGTCACGTCTATACATAATACTTGCGCAAATTGGAAATATGCCAAGTCCGTGGCAGCTCCTCTCCGCTCATATTCGCAATCTTATACGTTCCTTCTCTAACCACCGCCGTTACCTGGTATGGACCTTCCCACTTTCGATCCAACTTACCAACATGTTTTGATACTTCAACTCTTTTTAGGACCAAGTCCCCAGCCATCAAAAACACTGGAAGAACATCTTTGTCGTGTCTTTTAACCATTCTCTGCTTACATACTTCCATCCGAATAGCCGCTCTTTCTCTAAGGACATCGATGCAACTAAGATCCAATTTTCGCATATCTTCATTTAATACCTCATCGTAAGCAATAACTCTCTCGGATAAAATAGTTACTTCTGCCGGGGAAACGGCTTCGGAGCCATACACTAATGAAAAAGGACTGAATCCTGTGGTAGATCTCGGTGACGTTCGATATGCCCACATTACGTTGTGCAACTCATCCACCCATGACGCTTTGGACTGGTCTATCCTTGTCTTTAGTTGCTGTAAGATAATGCGATTAATAACCTCTGTAAGCCCATTCGTCTCGTGATGGGCAACAGATGTAAACCGTTGTTGAATTCCGTAGCACTCACACCATTCATTTACACGCTTACCCGAGAATTGTGTATCGTTATCTGATACCAGAATCCTGGGAATTCCGAATCGGCAAATAATATATCTCCAAAGAAAACTTATGACTTCTTGTTCCCGAACTCGGGATACTGCTTCGACCTCTACCCACTTAGAAAAGTGTGCTACGGCCACAATACAGAATTTCTTTTGGCTAGGCGCAGTTGGGAAAGGGCCAAGAATGTCGATGCCCCATGTATCAAAAGGACATGTGGTAGGTAAAGGTTTCATAGTCGCTCTCGGCACATGATGTACGTTCGAATGGAACTGGCAAGCAGAACAAGTTCGAACTAAATTCACACAATCTTTTACTAATGTTGGCCAAAAATACCCGGCTCTCTTGACTTTCAACGCCAAAGATCGACCTGCCGAATGATCCCCACAGTCCACAGAGTGAACTTCTTCCATAACGGCTTTTGCTTGCACTGGGGACAAGCATCGAAGATATGGTCCTCCAAAATTCTTTTTATACAATTTCTCGTCTATATAGACAAAGTTGGTGGCTCTTTGCATAGTTCTTCGGGCTTCGCCTTCATCTGCAGGCAATTCTCTCTTAACCAAATAATTGACAATCACATCCTTCCAAGAGGGCTCATCTGTTACTGCATCTAATAAAAACCATGTATCGTTTGAAAGTTCCAAGCTTGCGACTTCGGCGGTCTGTCTCTCTGCCATACTGATAGACGGCTGATAATGGATCATATTCATTATTTTTGATTCATCTGAGAGTTCTAAAATCGTTGCTGACTTTGCAAGACCGTCAGCACGGGTGTTCTCCTCTCTCGGGATATACGTGAGAACGAATGTCTTAAGGTTTTTTACCACCTCTTTCAACTTATCCAAATACAGCCACATATGCTCGTCTTTGGTGATAAAAGTATCCGCAAATTGGTTCACCACTAACTGCGAATCGGAGTGAGCATGCAAACGAACAATCCCAATTTCGACTGCTAAGCTGATACCAAATATAAGGGCTTCGTACTCGGCGACTTTGTTAGTTGTAGAGAAGTGCAATATTACAGCATATTCATGCTCTTGGCCAGATTTTCTTTCCTTGAAATAAATGCCAATGCCGGCTCGTCCGGCAGAAACTGATCCATCCACAAATACATCCCAGTATTCCTCATTACCCAATTCTTCTGACCGGATCATTTCTACTATGAAATCCACTAAAACCTGGGACTTTAAAGCTCGTCTCGAGATATATTCAATTTGGTATTGTCCCAACTCAATATTCCATTTAGCTAACTTGCCAGACGCATCAACTTTTGATAATACACTCCTGATAGGTTGGTCTGTCAATACAGCTATATGATGACCTTGAAAATAATGTCTTAATTTCCGGGAGGCGACTCTCAGGGCTAAGACGAATTTCTCTAAATCTGTATAGCGAGATTCCGCACCTTGCAATTTCTTGCTAACATAATACACTGGCATGTGTTCTTTGTCGCTAAGTCTGACGAAGGCGGCACTCACTGTCTCTTTTGATACAGCTAAATATAAGCCTAGTGGCTCCCCAGGAGATGGGGGAGACATAAATGGTGGCGTACTCAGATAATCCTTCAGACACTCGAAAGCCGTACTACATTCATCATCCCAATCCAGGAGATTTGTTTTACGCAATACTCGGAAAGATGGCAAGCTTCTCTCTGCAGATCGTGAAATAAACCGATTTAGTGATGCTAAACGCCCCGTTAATCTTTGAACTTCTCGGATAGTGGTGGGGGGCGTCATTTGTTGGATAGCTGTGATCTTATCAGGATTTATCTCGATTCCTCTTTCAGATAACATAAAACCAAGGAATTTCCCTCCTTTAACACAAAATGCACATTTAAGTAGATTCAATTTCATCCGATATTTCCTTAGTGATATTACCCGGGTATATTCTCTTGATGATCCGTCCTTACCAGGGAGCTCGTCCGACGTGGTTATTGGTATTTTCGGTATTTTCATATTTTTATCGGATGGCATTCTAAAGTGGTATTCTCACAATTCAGGCTCGCCGGGCCCCGTATAAAGCTTCTGTAAGCATTTTGAGATGTTTCGGGTAATTTCGACCTCGGACGGGGCCAGGGGTATTTTCGTAATTTGCCACCCGGGAGCGCACCAGTCGGGTGCAATGATGTTATGCGGCTGCGTATTCACTATTTGGAGGCAAATAACTTACATACGAGGTTTTCGAGAATTTTCTAATCGTATTTCCGACTAATATCTTGTCCGGGATTGGTTCCCGAAGCTTCGGGATCACCATGGCGTTTGTTATATTATAATTGGATAATATTTAATTATTTTGGGCTTAGTGGAGCAAATAGGCTTATGGGCTCAAGTAAGTGGAGTTGGGCTGGTTTCTCTGTAAATACAAGGTCCGGTGCACTTGGAGGGGATTCGGACTTTTATCACTTTTCCCAAGGCAGAACTTAACCTCCGACTCGCGTCCAAACGCGCCCAGCCGCGCCCAATCGAGCATAGTCGCGTCCAGTCGCGCCCAGCCGCGCCCAACCACGCCTAGTCGCGTCCGATTGTGCAGTGCCGCGCCCAGTCGTGCCTAGTCGCGACCAATCGAACGCGAAAGCAGAGCTGCCTGCTTGCACTGTTCACTTGCGTCCAGTCGAACGTAACTGGCACTGTTCACTCGCGTCCAGTCGAACGCAACGGACACTGTTCACTCGCGCCCAGTGGAACGCGACTGCAGATTTGATCATTTCTCGAGCCGTTTCTGCCCGTATTCTCATTATCACCTCATTGTACTTGTACCACTTGATTATTATAGTGGAAACCAAGGTAGAGCTTTGCTCTCCCGAGGATGTAAGCCCACAAATTGTGGGCCCAACCTCGTATATCGCTCGTGTCCTCACAACAATTTAATTTCGAGTAATTTTTAAATTGACTGATCTAAAAATAAACACCCAAAATATTTTTAGACTAGATCACTTAGTAAATTAAAACAATCGCTTAAATATCGGATATGATTGTCGCCTTGTCGACTTTTAATCAATATATCATCGATGTATACTTCCAAACATTTCCGATCATGTCCTTAAACATTGAATTCATCAATCGATGATATGTGGCCCCTGCGTTCTTTAAACCAAACGGCATAACTTTATAACAAAAAATGCCTTTATTTGTCATTAAAGATGTAAATAACTTGTCCTCATGATGCATAAAAATTTGGTTATAACCCTTAAATGCGTCTAACATACTAAGAAATTCAAAACCACAGGCCGCATCCACCATCATGTCAATGGCCGGTAATGGATACGGATCCTTTGGGCAGGCTTTATTCAAATCGGTGAAATCAATGCAAACTCTCCAGCCACCATTCGATTTTGGGACCACCACTGGATTCGCGACCCAATCAGCGTATCTCACATGCTCTATGATTCCCGCCTGCAACAAACTCTCGATTTCCTCGTAAATAGCCTTTTCTTTTTCTGGGGAGAATTTTCGCTTTTTCTGATGAACTAGTCGCACATACGGGTTAACATTGAGTTTATGCGAACAAACTTGGGGATCTACCCCAACACAATCCTGATAAGACCAAGCAAAAATATCTAAATTATTTCGTAAAAAAGAAATTACCTCTCTTTCAAACTCTGGAGGCATCTCTGAACCAATCACAACTGTCTTTTCTGAATTATCAGAGAACAAAGGCACTGTTTTAATCCCCACAGGTTCCATCTTCATATCACTTTCTCGATACTTCTTAGAAGATACCACATTAGTAAAATCGTCGTGCTCATCTGAAATAAGCTCTACCATACACATAGCCTTTTTTGAATTAGAACCTTCCATACCGCTACGACACATAATATTATAGCACGAACGTGCCAACTCTTGATTTCCCCTCATCTTGCCAATTCCCGAGGGTGTTGGAAACTTCATCATCAGATGGGGCTGAGAAACAATTGCCCCGAACGAACTTAGNATTCGATTTTGGGACCACCACTGGATTCGCGACCCAATCAGCGTATCTCACATGCTCTATGAATCCCGCCTGCAACAAACTCTCGATTTCCTCGTCAATAGCCTTTTCTTTTTCCGGGGAGAATTTTCGCTTTTTCTGATGAACTGGTCGCACATACGGGTTAACATTGAGTTTATGCGAACAAACTTGGGGATCTACCCCAACATAATCCTGATAAGACCAAGCAAAAATATCTAAATTATTTCGTAAAAAAGAAATTACATCTCTTTCAAACTCTGGAGGCATCTCTGAACCAATCACAACTGTCTTTTCTGAATTATCAGAGAACAAAGGCACTGTTTTAATCCCCAAAGGTTCCATCTTCATATCACTTTCTCGATACTTCTTAGAAGATACCACATTAGTAAAATCGTCGCGCTCATCTGAAATAAGCTCTACCATACACATAGCCTTCTTTGAATTAGAACCTTCCATACCGCTACGACACATAATATTATAGCACGAACGTGCCAACTCTTGATTTCCCCTCATCTTGCCAATTCCCGAGGGTGTTGGAAACTTCATCATCAGATGGGGCTGAGAAACAATTGCCCCGAACGAACTTAGCGCACTTCTTCCCAAAATAGCATTATAGGGGAGGATAGGGAGATCAACTATCACGAATTCCACCAAAAGTGTCCTCGAGATTTGAGGGTCTCCCAAAGTGACCGGGAGAGAAAGTGACCATTCGGGAGCAACAATACTATTATTAAAACCAACCAATTTGGTTTGAACCGGCTGTAGCTTAGTAGTCCCCTTCAAAGACATCTGCTCAAATGCTGGCAGTGTGAGAATATTTGTAGCAGCTCCAGTATCAACTAAAACTCGAGACACAGGATGATTTGCAATAATAGGGGAGATAACAAGAGCATCATCCTGTGGCGAGAAGATGTCAGCCAAATCCTCTGGACCGAAAGATATTGGCATTTTCTCCAAATCGGAGAATTGGACCAGATTAACTTCCATGAAGCGTCCTTTTTGCTCTAACTCCCGATGGGATCGCTTCCTTGCACGGTTCGAATCTCCAACGCTCCTTCCTCCGGCGATAGTCATAATATTTGGGCCAAGATTACCCCACATGGGTTCTACTTCTTCAATTTTCAGAATGGGCTGACCCGGGTTCGGGCCAGCAGGAGGAGGAGGGGGCGGTTGTTGCTGATTTCTTTGTGCAGGTTGATTAGCTTCCCGACGATTACCCTGCTGATTTCGTTGCTGATTGTTCCTACCGCGACCGCGATAATTCTCTCTTCTCGCATCTCTGCGGTTCTGCCGACCGCCGTTAAAGTTTCCTCGTTGGCCACCCCTAGGGTAATGGCCACGATATCCTCCATATCCACGCCCTCTTGTATCGGGTCTTGGAAAATCAATCTTGGGAAAATTCCCTGCCTTCCCTTGCTGGATATTCAAACTTACTTTCCCCGGTTCGAGTTCGGGCATTCTTTCAACAGTATTTATCAGCTCATCCAGTTGGCCAAGCTCTAGTAATCTTTCAACTTCGGACATCAGGTCTCGACAGTCGTTGGTAGCGTGTCCGAAACTCCGATGAAAACGGCAAAATATCTGAGACTCGTGAGTCCCCGGTGTCGGTGCTTGCAATGGAGGAGGGTACCTGAGGGATCCACCTTTCTTTTCTTCAATAATAGCGAAGATTTCCTCATAACTATATGCTTGGATAGTCCTTATCCTTGGTTTTGATAATGCGACATTCTTGTCCTTCGCTCGATTCGCGGCAACATTCTGCGATACATAAGTACGAACTTCAATCACCCCATGATCGCGTAATCCTTCATCTTCTCGAATGTACTGTGTGCAACGTAATGCAAGCTCCTCCATGTTTTCTGGTGGATTCCTATTTAAAGAGTTACACAAGGGATGACCGGCCAAAATTAGCTGCAGTACCCCAACTTTCTCACTGACAGTAATTCGGGGAATCTTCCTACATTCCGCCTCAAAACGAGTTACAAAACTCAACAATCTTTCTGACGAATCATATCGCAATGCAGTCAAAGATGTAATAGACTTCACTGGTGTATTAAAGGGCGCAAACGCCGAATAGAATTGATCCTTAAAGTCCTGGTATGAAACAATAGAAAACCTCGGCAATCGATTGAACCACCGAAGAGCTGACTCTTTTAAGGATGCAGCGAAAATGAAACACATGGCGGCATCAGTGAAATTCATCAAACTGACATGAATTTCTAGGTTCGAAGTATGAGCATGGGGGTCAGTCGATCCCCGATATTGTGGAAGATCCTTCGGCATCTCGATGTACTCAGATCTTGTAGCATTAATGATCGCCATGGAAAATGGGGATAAGGTGTTCGAAGTATTCCATGGACTTTGTAAAACTTCCAATGACGGCAAAATCTTTCCTCTACCATGGTAGGGCTCAATTGCCCTTTCTTGCCCAACGTAATCACCCTCGTAAGCCGAGGTGTGGTGAGTATCACGAGTATGTTCGCCGTACACTCGTCTCCTCTCATATCCGAGGCCGAGGTTGGCCTCCAACTGATTCATCCGAGCGTCATTTTGTTCAATCTTGTTACTCAACTCTCGAAAC
>RWGZ01000399.1:389531-445638 GCA_009725065.1 Utricularia reniformis | reverse complement strand
GTTTTAGAACATAATTTCAAATTACATTAACTCTAAAGACTCTTATATAATTCTTATAATTTTACTTTTTCCTTAATCATAATCTCCCGAGTGTCTCACTCATCTTACCTATACTTTTGGGTGAGGACAATTAACTTTCTAGTTTTATTGGGATTCTTCTCACTTTGTTAATGAATATGTCTACAATGGTGGACGAATCATGATACATAATATCGTATTGCTCTCCCTTTGTCGATACCATTGATTACCTTAAAAGATTTCATCTTTTTTCATAAGTCGTGTTTACAATTTAATGTTGTTGATCCATAAGAATAACAAACCATGTTTTTCCTACAAGTTTTCATCATGAACATCTTCATTTTTACATATACATGCACTTGCCTTTCTCATATGTATTTGTGTCTAGTGTGTTGGGTTAGATAACTCCCCTAGTAGTTATATATTCGAAAATAGTCTCTCATGCACATCAATTTTTAGAACTCATTATATTAGACGCTTAACTTTCGTTATTCACAATGATGTTTTAGTCAATTAAATAAAGAAGTGTTGAACCTTCAACGAAATGTAATATTTGGAATTGCAAGGTGAATGGTTTAGAATCAATAGATTGAAGAATTTTCAAGGGAATTAGATGTATTCTTGCATGATGCGCATTCCAATTGACTGCGGGATTTTAACATATGTATACATTCTGAAATTTTGTTTCCGATACTTAGATGATTCGCCACAACTTATGTTGAATTTGTCCCATATTGCAAAAAGAAGTGAGATTAATTAGGTTTGTAAGGATAAGAATTCTACAATCCCCTCAAATCCAACTATAAAATTTCTATTTGAATTGAATTGAACAAACTCTGATATCATGTTAAATTTCTAGAGTCGGGTCATTTTACGTGGGGAGTATGCTCGGGATACAACGTACAAGAGGGAGGAGACCACACCGTAAAAGACTTGAACAAATCATTTACTATGGTTCACATTCCCTCTTATAAATCAATCCGTCCCACTTTTATTTTCTGATGTGGACAATAGACACTATTTCACCAACTTATACTTTAGATATACCGTTTTGAAATGCATTGATGCAACTTGCATTAGAAATGTATGAGGACTTCTACAATATTGAAAAACTTCTATCTCGTATATGTCAATAAACATGTTGAGTCATACCGGGACACATAATAGTTACAAAATACATGAGACAATATCATAAGGAACACCACATGAAGTGTGTTAGTTGTTATTTTTACTTATTTAATGTAGATATCAATTTTAATATGAGTAATATCATATAAGTTGTGTATTGAAAATGAATGGTATTATTTCATATGGGAAACTTAATAAATATGGTTGGGAACCGAATTAGGCTATAAAAATAAAAAAGATCGGTTTTACATAAAATTTGGAATAAAATTAAAGTTTGGAGATTGAATTTAAGTTTGTGGATTGATTTAATATCAATTGGCACGAAATTAAATTTTAAAATTTGATCCTCAAATTTGTATGACAGTAAAGTTTGAGAATTGAATTCATCAAAATTATGAAACATAGGGAACCAAATATGTTAACTCCAATATTGTTTTTAAGTAGCTAAATATATGTTTTAGGATAATAATAACTAATTAATTATTTGATAAAAATGATATTATCAAAAAATATAATTAATCGAAATGAAATCATTTAAAGAAATAATTTAATTAATTAATTTTATAAATCAATTTTTTCCATTTGATAAATTAATACTACATTCTCGGATCCCTTGTTTCCCAAGAAAAATATGATGGAAGAATAGTCCATGCGGTGCAGCCGAAGGAGAAATAGTCAACCGAGTAAAGTCATTTGATCGAAGGGTCGTAAATAAATCACACACGTGTCACACTTTCCATAGAGGAACGTGCACAACAAGAATTGATATTGGGGCCCTTGGCTAAATAGGAAAATATTTTCTTTATCCTATAACTCTCTTTCTAGAAGCATTTGCAAATTAGCATCTTTTGTAAAAGAATTGCCTGAATAACTTTACCTTAGGAGAGAGAAAAATTAAAATTTTTTATTTTATTAAATTAAATACACAAATTTAAAATATACTATATAAAATAATATTTTAAAATAACAAATAAAAATAAAAATTTATTTCAAATAAAATAAGATTCTAAAGTCGACTAGTTTAGTAGTTTCAACATGTCGATATTCAGATTTCTCGATCGATCCTATTTTTAAATTTGAAAAATAAAATAATAAATGTCATTGACTATTAATCAAATTTAAGAATAATTCACTAGACAAGTTAAATTATTAGTGAGTTATTTCGTAATAAAACGATTATAAAATATAATATATAACACAATCTAATCAAATAAAATACATATTTTCTAAATTACAAAATACGATCATAAAATCGATCAATTTAGTGGTTTCAACCGATCGATTTTATGATCGTATTTTGTAATTTGGAAACCACTAAACTGATCAAATGTTAGAAAAATGGAATAATCGATCGGTTGAAACCACTAAACTGATCGATTTTATGATCGTATTTTGTAATTTGAAAAATATGTATTTTATTTGATTAAATTGCGTTATAGATTATATTTTATAATCGTTTTATTACGAAATAACTCACTAATAATTTAACTTGTCTAGTGAATTATTCTTAAATTTGATTAATAATCAATGACATTTATTGTTTTATTTTTCAAATTAAAAAATAAGATCGATCGAGAAATCCGAATATCGACATGTTGAAACCACTAAACTGGTCGATTTTAGAATCATATTTTATTTGAAATAAATTTTTATTTTTATTTGTTATTTTAAAATATTATTTTATATAGTATATTTTAATTTTTTGTATTTAATTTAATAAAATAAAAAAATTAATTTTTCTTTCTCCTTCGTACAAACTATTCTGCCAATTCTTTATCAAAGGATGCTAGTTTGCAAATGTTTTTAGAAAGAGAGTTATACGACAAATGAAATGTTTTTAGTAGGCTATTTAGCCAATTTCCCCAATTGATATTTCCTACATTGGAAAATGAAACATAATTTAAGTTGATTTTTTTAGCTGATTGATATTTTGAATTTGTTGTGAATTATATCAAATTATGAATGTATCACCAATATCAAAATATACAAATATATAATATATAAATAATATATAATTAATACTGATATGATGTGAGTAGATGAAACTATTTTCATAAATTATTAAATAATAATATATTAATATTTTTTTCTATAAATAGTCTTATAAAATCTGAAATGAATAAAAAAATTCATAAAATTCTTAAACTTTTTTTTGAAGCTTTAGCAAATTTATAACATAATTTATTTATTAATAATACATTTTTAGTTGATGTCTTTTTTATATTTATTTATTAATTAATAAACATTAAAGATATTGAGTAGGTTTGGTTTAGAGATTAAAAAACGGCGAATTGTTGACTTGCTATTAGATGCTCAAATCGTGATTTTTTAATCTATATTGTCTAAAAGCAAATTTGTGGTGTGTTCATTGCTAAAAACTCACAATTTATTATACCGATAAAACAAGGTGTCATCATCATGATTTAAGAAATTATTAATTTACCATTAATTTTAATAATTATAATATTATTATATTTATTATTTTTTATATATAATAATATATAAATATTTTTATATAAATCATTATCATAATACCACAATTTTATCAATCATAAATATAAATTCACGATCATCATATATCACCTTACCTCGTCAAATCTCACAATAATTCACCACACCTCAATTTTTAAAAACTGAAGCAAATAAACTCATTACAAATGAATACATAATTTTGTATTTCAAGGAAAATTTCAGATTTTACAAATGAATACCGAAATTTCGGATTTTATACCAAAGTTTTAGAATCCCAAATCTTTATAGAGTTCAAGATCGGTTTAGAATAATTATGAATTTGCATTTTTGAGACCTACACAAAAAATATTAGACAAAATAATGAACATGAAAGTCTAAATCAATATAAATTGTATAATTCAAGATTTAATTTCATACTAAATTTTTAAGAAAAAAATGCCATGTGATACACAAATTTGTTGTTAATTTTGGTTATTAAAGTTTTATGATCATGACAATTTGATTATCAATATATGAAGATAACAAAACCGATATTCAAATTTTGTAAGTTTTGACAAAAACATCTCTAAAAGTTAGTTTATATAATATAATTAGTCACCAAATTTTCCAATTTCAGCAATTTAGGTATTTGGTGAAAATGAAATTTTGACGATCAATTTTATCACTTTAAATATATGATTTATCAAATATTATAAACTTATAATATAATAAAACTGTAAATTTAATAATTAAATATGTTATTAAAAATTATAGAGCGTAGAATTATCAAAAGTATGAAAATTCTACATCACTTTTATCTAAAATCCTTTATAAAATTATCTTTACTTGAAATTAGAATCATTAGTCCCCTATTTATATGGGACAAACCATTTAGGGTGGTTCACAAAACAAACACAACAACATGGTTACCTACAATTCTATCTTCATCTTCTTCTTCGCCTTCATCACGCCATTACTTCTATTCTTCACCTTGAAGAACCAGAGAAAAAAGAACGCTTCAAGCAGGCTAAAACTCCCGCCGTCACCCCCAAAGCTCCCTGTAATTGGAAACCTCCATCAACTCGGAACATCACCTCACAAATCATTACTCAATCTTTCAAAAAAATACGGCGACCTCATGCTCCTGCAACTCGGTTCCGTGCCAACTATAGTCGTTTCATCAGCAAAAATGGCGCAAAAAATATTCAGTAACCATGATCTTGCTTTCTCAAGCCGACCAGTTATGTATGCAGTGACCAAGTTTACTAAAAACACAAACATTACATTCGCGCCTTATGGAGAAAATTGGCGTGAAGTGAGAAAAATTGCAGTTCTCGAGCTTTTGACTGTAAAGCGAGTCGAATCCTTTGCGAATGATCGAGCAGAAGAAGTTGCTGTCATGGTAAATGAAATTGCAAAAGCTAACGGTAACTCCGCCGTGAACTTGAGTTATTTNTTTTTCTATTAAACATGCAACAATGCGTCTAATTCCCTTGAGATATAATGTTTGGAATATATTGACGCAACTTGCATTCGAAATGTAATGTTTTGAAATGTACTACAACATTTTCTTGTTGACATATGATGCTCATGAGAAATTTCTTTCCCGCAAAAAAAACATAATATGAGGATTTCTACAATATTGAAAAACTTATATTTGGTATATGTCATGAAATATGTCGAGTCATACCGAGGCACGTAATAGTTACAAAATAGATGACACAATTGTTATTAATGATGTTTGATTAAAATAAAATATAACTACGATATGTTCACTGCATCGGGTGGTGAACTACAGTTCCAAACAACACCAATATCATCTGAAACACCACAGGAAATGTGACAATTGTTATTTTTACTTATTTAATTTAAATACCAATTTTAGTATCGAGTAATATCATATAAGTTATTTATTGTAAATGAATGGTATTATTTTCAATTAATGGTATCTGATCTAGTCTTAAAATATTTTCCCGTATCTTTGATCAGTCAAATTTTTTTTTTTTTTCGATTGTTGTTAAGACACGAGTAATTACGAGGTTGGACCTAAAATGTGTGGGCTTACGTCATCGGGAGAGCAAAACTCTACCTGTGTGTTTCACTATGATAAAAAGTTCACAAGTACAAAAATATATAGCCTCTCCTCAAACATAAAAATGTATAGCCTATCCGATCCAAATTAGTGATGTAATCTCGATCATGGACACAAAATAAGCTTGATACTGAAAACAATGACAAAATTGCAGAAATTATTGTTCACTGTAATTTTATCGTGGATTTTGCCTTTCATGTGTAACTGTATCGCGGATTTTGCTTCTCTTGTGTAACTTTATCGCGGATTTATGCCTTAGTCACTTTTCTGATCGTTATGGGTATCCGAAGCACTGTTCATCTATAAAAATAGTCGTGGATTTCACTTATAGTATGCAAAATTATCGCGGATTTTCCAAGCAGAAGCATTTGATCGCGGATTTGGAGCTCATATCACATTATCGCGGATTTTTGCTCCTGAGTAAAATTATCGCGTATTTCAGCCTAAGCAAAATTATCGGGGATTTGATCTCATGAGTAATATTATCGCGGATTCCGGGACTAGGAAAGTTTTAAGATTTCAGATTCCGAGTTTTTCTTCGACTATGATTCCTACCCCCTTCCAAATAACCTTAGACCTATATTTATAGGGGATTTAGACCCATCAACTCATCTAAGGGTTCAAACCCCAATTTTTTCCAATTTGGCCTGATTTGGCCCAGCCTCTACAAAGAGACCCGATCTCACCCCGGATATAAATCATAATTTCTCCGATAATCCGGGGCGCTACTTGATCGACCCTTGACCTGTGAACAGAGGCCACACTCGGCATAAGTCAATCCTCATGAAATTCATAACATATAAAACTGTCGATGAACATACGTCGTAACGTCTTTCGGGAGCCAAATTACGAAAATACCCTTGGGGTCACTCCGACTCGTAATTATCCAAAAATAGTTATGTCTTCTCCATGAACTTTCCATGCAGCCTCCAGATGCCAAAGACAATAAAAATACATCATATTACAGAAAATACCATAGTGGGCGTACCGATTGGACCCGGGGGTGTCCAAATTACGAAAATACCCCTGACGGCATTTCGACCAGAAATCACCTCAGAATACCGAAAATACCATAGTGGGCTTACTGATTGGACCCGGGGGTGTCTAAATTACAAAAATACCCCAACGCCATTTCGACCCGAAATAACATCAGAATACCGAAATTACCATCAAGGCGTGTCGACCGTGCTCGGGATGTCAAAATTACGAAAATTCCCCAGTGTCCCTTTCAACGGAAAGATCTTGAACACCTTGGGGAACGTGCTAGAAGGTTCCCGGGGTATGCGAATTACTAAAATATCCCCGGGTAATATCAATAGTCCCCTGGTTTGCAGATTCAGCTTCTGAGTCGTAAACCACTAGCATTCCTTATGTGGACGGATCCCAATGCATTGCCGGATTCTCAGAGATCAAAACCACACATCTCAAAATATTCCTCTCGTCGATACGACCGTTTTGACAGTAAGCACGCTAAATTCGGACACATTCAAAAATATCTTGGAATTCCGACACGTAGGCCCACTCCTATAAATATCAGGTTGGAAGCCTTAGAATCACACTTTCATTCGCGGATTTTCAGAGAAAGCAGCATTATCGCGGAAATCCTTGGTAATTTATCTCGAAAATTTCAGCTTTGCAAAATTATTGCGGAAATCCAATCTTTGCAGAATTATCGCGAAAGTTCTATCCTTTGTAACATTATCGCGGAAATCCAATCCTTTGCAAAATTATCGCGGAAATTTAATCATTTGCAANAGATAGTACTCGTTCAATGAAGCTAACAACTGACTATATCAAAGGCGTTTTCCTGGTAAAGTAACACTTTTTCTACAATTTTTATGATCCATGTGTTGAAATCTGTGTTTTGAAACACTAGATCGAATCGGACAACTTCCGATTCTGGTAAGCCGCTACGAATCTGTATTTTTGGACACATTCAAAAATATCTTGGAATTCCGACACGTAGGCCCACTCCTATAAATATCAGGTTGGAAGCCTTAGAATCACACTTTCATTCGCGGATTTTCAGAGAAAGCAGCATTATCGCGGAAATCCTTGGTAATTTATCGCGAAAATTTCAGCTTTGCAAAATTATTGCGGAAATCCAATCTTTGCATAATTATCGCGAAAGTTCTATCCTTTGTAACATTATCGCGGAAATCCAATCCTTTGCAAAATTATCGCGGAAATTTAATCATTTGCAAAATTATCGCTGAATTTTGCCTTGGCTAAAAATGCATATTCGAACTTTGATTTTCAGTGACGTTTTTGTTCCCGAGTGTAACCAGGCATAAGAAACAACTAATAAAGTATAAGGATTAGCAATATAAATGTCTTCCAACGGATCGTCCGATTCCGTATTCATCGAACAAACATAAATTAACTCGCGCACTTCGAACCTTGAATTTTATGAGCGCCTCGAGGGTTATAGAACAATGGGCGGACGATATGAGTCTATCGTAAAGATGTTCGAGTCGTATGATCAAAAGGCTCGGATGGGGAAAACCGCTTGGGCCTCATTGAGGTCTGACTACTACTTTCCGTAGGGATTTATCATCCAACTCCCGGGGCCTCTTGGGAGAATATTAACACTGCCTCCTAGCTGGTGTACTGTGTCCCTGGAACATCTTCGAAATGGGATTCGGTTTCCTTTGCATCCTTTTATCCTGGAGATGCTAAACTTCCTCAAGATTAATTTTTTCCAACTGAACCCGAATTCCTACGGATACATCGTAGCTTTCATCATTTTCACCTCTACGGCAAAAATAAAGAGATCCGTTGAACTCTTTTTTAGACTTTTCCAAATTGTCCCCCATTCCTCCCAAAGGGTTCTAAGGTGTTATTATCTACGTCGACGGGAAAAGAACTGTCCTTTCTGCTTCACACTGTCAAAATTCATTCATGATTGGAAACAACGTTACTTTTATGTGACTTCTCGTTCTTTCCATCCTAGCATTCCCGCCCTTACATTGCCTTGGCGTTTTCCTGTCGAGACTGAATTTTCATTTCCGGACTCGTGCGGTTCCATTCGTAAACCTTCGAAACTTATAGATAGAACAATTTTCCAACAACTCTTAGGCATATTCGAAAAAATTTCACACTAACTTGACCGCTGAAACTCTTTTCACTCTACCCCTCATGGTTGTTACTCGGACTGCGCAAGCTCCTCCTCATATTCCTTTCCATGTCTTAGGTACCCATGTGCTAGAACAGGAGACTCGATTTCTCGTCTTTTACCGCTTTCTGCATCCAAACTTTGACTTTGTTTCGCTAATATGCTATGATTCTCATAATAAGGAATTTCACGTTTATAACTTATTATTCGTATTTCTTTCCTTGCAGATCGAATAATGGCCGCTTACAGAGGTGCTGATTCCAACGACCGACTAAAATTTTTAGATACCATTGAGGATCCTGAAGACTTGGCCTTGAACATGCTCACTGAGATTCCTTCGAGAGGATCGAATAAAATCCTCGGCGACCCTTACACTGTAGATGATCTTCCGACAGAAACAATCGGGAATACGAGTCCCCCACTCCTGCTTTCTCAACCACTTCGAGGATCATGCATGGGGGATTTTGATGTTGAGGGCGATGTCGGTGAGAGATTTGCTGAAGAAGGGGAGATTCCCGTCTCCGGATATGAAATCATTGAAGCCCTTCGACCGGTTCCAGATTCACCACCAATCGAACAGGAGATTAACTTGCCCCATCAATCATCGGGGTCCCGTCGTTCCTCGCGGCGTGATAAGGGTAAAGGACTTGCAGCAGAGGGAGAAGACGAGGGCCCAAGGGGGAGTCGCCGCACCCGGGGTATTGTCATATTCTTGGACCATTTTAAGATTCGTGATATCCTTCGATTGTCAGTAAAAGCCTGGTATGACGATGGTGTGGATACCGCACATGCGATGTTAGAAGACTGCCTGAAAAACAGGATTCCTTCGGGGACTCGAGTAAGCACGTATGCGGCGGAGGAATACCTACGACAGCATCCTCGACCGCACCCCCGCAACCGCGATGATCACATAGTCTTCTCTGATTACAGTCGAGGGATGTAGCACGCCGCGACGTTGATTAAAGCGAGACATAATGTAATACAATAATATATGTACCTTACAACTTCAGAATAAAATCATAATTCTTCATTTTTAACTTGCATATTCAGGAAACGATGACCGATTTAGCTTATGCTGCAGCGATCGGCGAATATTGTATCTTACGCCACATAAATTAAGATGAACAGGGGCTTGAAGGGGAGCAGGCCCGGGTTGCGGCTGATCGGATCATTCGTAATCAAAGGGAGAAACACGATAATGAAATAAACAAGTTGAAATTTGAGCATGAGAAGGCCCTCAGTGTCCAGAAAAGTGCTCACATATTAGCCATGGGGCGTCAACGGGCCGATTATCATGTACAATACTCCGAATTGGCGCAACATTTGGTTGGTGAGCGCCAAACAGTTAAACAACAAATGAGCGAGATTTTCCGAATCAATGAGCAAATGGAAGAAGCCAGAGGGAAGAAGTCCGCGGAGATAGAAACCCGGCAGAAAGCAGAGAGGATCGCTGAAGAGAAGACGATCGAATGTATGAACTTAAAGGCTGAACTTGCCAAATGGCCTCGGCATTTGAAAGTGGTCCTTAAGAAATTCACATGGCACTTCGTAGTGAAATCCCCGACATTCCGCAATTTGACCTCCTACGCGGGCCTTAAGGGAAATCATTATTTCTTCAAAAAAGGGTCCCAGCAAACACAAAGAGTCACCCAGCGTATACTGAGCAAATAAGGAAGGGCTCGCCTCAATCCCACTGTAACTAGCAATTTAGCGGAGGATACCTTCCTTCAAAAAAAGGATACTAATATTGATCCTTTGGACCCTATGGAGCAATTTCTTTCTGAGGACTTGGCCGATGAATGCTACGCTGAGGATATCCCGACTGAAACTGGGCCTTCGGCTACTTTATACTCCCGCCTTCCGAAGATTTCCTCTTATTATTATGACCAGCTGATGAGGGAGGTAATGGAGGATGAAAGCTTTGAAGAGGAGGAGGCGGCGAGGAATGTTGTTCCGGCCATGGTCGCGGAGGCTCGAGAGCGTAACGAGGTAGGATTTCACGAGTTTCAAGAGAGGAATTCTGAACCTTCTGGTGAGGGAAGTCAGGCTTCTAAGAAAAGGCCTACAACTGGTGGGAAGACTTTAAAGTTGGTCCAGAAGAAGGTCAAGAATTAAACTGGCTTATAGTCTTAGCTTCCCGTAATCTTATGTTTTTCTGCGACTCTTATATTTTGAATATGAATTGTCACTGTTTTTGCTCTGCTTTATATGTTTTCCTCTATAGTTTTCCATTAAGTGTCAAAACGGTAATCAAACACCTCAATAACCCATGTATGAATAACCATATTACAGAGTATTCTTCGGATTCTTTGAAAGAGTATTCCAAGTTCTCTCCAAATAAGTTGATAGTCCTTAACAATAATCAGAACAATTACTCGTAAGTATTTGGCATCAAAAGTTGATCGAGTTCATGAAATCTTGATCACAAATGAAAATATCGATAACATATTAAATTCCAGAAAACCTGATGTTGGGCCTTACCAATCGCCAACACCTCTTATTTAGATCGACTTGTCCCAAATTCCTCCAAAAAAAAGTGTAGGGTGCCTTCACGATCCAGGTGAAAGTAGCGTCAGGTTCAGGGTACAATCTCTAGACTGACGTAAATTTTTCACTCTCACCTGAACAGATCGGGTACCTCGCGCTAGGGAGAGCCTTCACTGTCTGTGCGAAAGTAGCATCAGGTTCAGGGTACAATCTTTAGACTAACGTAAATTTTTCACTCTCGCACAGGTGGATCCAACGTCCTGGCTTTGTTGGTTTTTAGGACTATGGAGGAAACATATGTCTTTTCACTGAACTTAATGACCATACGATACCATTCTCAACTTCGAGGTCTAGAGTAGCACCCATTAATCATGGGCCTCAACTAGCGCCCAACTTAACTTCATAACTCGAATCTCAACAAGCACCCGTGGGCCTCATCTAGTGCCCATCACGTTCACCTTCGGGTATAAACTTGCACCCATAATCGTCTCATCCTTACTAGGCCTCACCTTTCCCGTTCTCCTCCGCAAAAGAAAGTAAACGCAGGAAACCTTCACTGCCCGAATAGTAGTAGCGCTAGGTTCATGGTACAATCCTTAGACTAGCGTAAATATTTCACTCATATTCGGGTGGCTCAGGTGCCTCGCACTAGAGGACATTTACTATCTAGACGGAAGTAGCATCAGGTTCAGGGTACAATCCTTAGACTGATGTAAATTTTTCACTTCCACCTAAACAGATCCAATACCCTAGACCAAAAGGTCCCTGTGGGACAATGGAGGAGACGGATGTCACTATGTTTTATACTTGCTAGCACGCTACACCATCATCACCATATCTGGACATTTCCCACACTCTACCGAAGAGCGTTGGGGGTTCTCACTATCTAGAGGAAGTAGCGTCAGGTTCATGGTACAATCCTTAGACTGAGGTAAATATTTCACTTCCGCTTAGATGGATCGAGTCCCTCACATTAAGAGGTTTTACCCACTTAACCATCGGTAGAGACGGATGTCACTATGCTTTACACTTGCTAGCATGCTCCACCGTTACAAATTGAACCATTCCCGTTCTCCTCCGCAAGAGTAAGTAAACGTAGGAAACCTTCACTGCCCGAATAGAAGTAGCGACAGGTTCATGGTACAATCCTTAGACTAGCGTAAATATTTACTTCTACTCGGGTAGCTTGGGCGCCTCACACCAGAGGATCCTCACTCTCCATATGGAAGTAGTGAGGTTTCCTAGATAGATCCGACCCCCTGGACTAAATGGTCATTTTAGGACAGCGGAGGAGACAGATGTTCTCTTTTACTGCGGACTGTGACCGGCCTCCGGCGAGGGCGCGACCCTCGACGATGTGTCATGGAGGAGTCGGGTGCAAAGGCTCCCGTGTGCCACGGAGTCATGCTATAAAATAATCGGGCCTCTTGACATATTCTAACCATATAAATGTATAGACGATTCTGCTGCAGACATAGACTTTTCGTTTTAAAAATATTTTGACCCAATATCCAGTTTGATGAGGTTTGAGGTTGATCGACTACGCGACAGGTGGTACATTGCACTTCTAATCTACCCAATGTTATTTAATTTTCCATCATCCATCACACTAAAGTGCAATGAACCTAAATCCAATCTTACGTGTCCCATAGCCGATTGACCTCATATCTTCAAAAAGGATATAAAAAATTCAGAATATGATAAAAAAGAAGGGAATATTTATTTTAAAAAGATTGAAAAGTCACGTCTATACATAATACTTGTGCAAATTGGAAATATACCAAGTCCGTGGCAGCTCCTCTCCGCTCATATTCGCAATCTTATACGTTCATTCTCTTACCACTGCTGTTACCTGGTATGGACCTTCCCACTTTCGATCCAACTTACCAACATGTTTTGATACTTCAACTCTCTTTAGGACCAAGTCCCCAGCCATCAATAACATTGGACGGACCTCTTTATAGTGTCTTTTAACCATTCTCTTCTTACTCACTTAAATCCGAATAGCTACTCTTTCTCTTAGGTCATCGACGCAATGAAGATCCAATATTCGCATATATTCATTTAATACCTCATCGTAAGCAATAACTCTCTCAGATAAAATAATTACTTATGCTGGGGAAACGGCTTCGGAGCCATACACTAATGAAAAAGGACTAAATCCCGTGGTAGATCTCGGTGACGTTCGATATGCCCACATTACATTATGCAACTCATCCAACCATGATGCTTTGGACTGGTCTATCCTTGTCTTTAGTTGCTATAAGATAATGCGATTAATAACATCTGTAAGCCTGTTCGTTTCCGGATGGGCAACAGATGTAAACCGTTGTTGAATTCCATAGCACTTGCACAATTCGTTTACACGCTTCCCCGAGAACTGTGTACCGTTATTTGATACCAAAATCATGGTAATTCCGAATCGGCATACAATATATCTCCAAAGAAAACTTATGACTTTTTTTTCCCGAACTCCGGACACTGCTTCGACCTCTACCCACTTAGGGAAATGCTCTACGGCCACAATACATAATTTCTTTTGGCTAGGCGCGGTTGGGAAATGGCCTAGAATGTCGATGCCCCATGTATCAAAAGGACATGTGGTAGGTAAAGGCTTCATAGTCGCTCTTGGCACATGATGTACGTTCGAATGGAACTTGCAAGCGGAACAAGTTCGAACTAAATTCATACAATTTTTTACTAATGTTGGCCAAAAATACCCGGCTCTCTTGACTTTCAACGCCAAAGATCGACCTGTCGAATGGTCCCCACAGTCCCCAGCGTGAACTTCCTCCATGACGGCTTTTGCCTGTGCTGGGGACAAACATCGAAGATAACGTCCTCCAAAATTTTTCTTATACAACTTCTTGTATACATACACAAAGTTTGTAGCTCTTTGCATTGCCCTGCGCGCCTTGCCTTCTTCGGCGGGCAATTTTCTTTTAACCAAATAATTGACGATTACGTCTTTCCAAGATGGTTCATCGGTTACTGCATCTAACAAAAACCAGATATCGTTCGAAAGCTCACAGCTTGCAACCTCAGCTGTCTGTCTCTCTGCCATACTGATAGATGACTGATAATGGATCATAGTCGTTATTTTTGACTCATCTGAGAGTTCTAAAATCGTTGCTGACTTTGCAAGACCGTCAGCACGGGTGTTTTCCTCTCTCGGGATATATGTGAGAACGAATGTCTTAAGGCTTTTCACCACATCTTTCAACTTATTTAAATATAGCCACATATGCTCATCTTTGGTGATAAAAGTATCAGCAAATTGGTTCACTACTAACTATGAATCGAAGTGAGCAAGCAAACGAACAATTTCAATTTCGATTGCTAAGTTGATACCAAATATCATGGCTTCGTACTCGGCAATGTTGTTAGTTGCAGAGAAGCACAATTTTACAACATATTCATGCTCTTCACCGGATTTTCTTTCTTTGAAATAAATGCCAATGCCAGCTCGTCTTGCAGAAACTGATCCATCCACAAATACATCACAGTATTCCTCATTACCTAATTCTTCTGACCGAGTCATTTCTACTATGAAATCCACTAAAACCTGGGACTTAAAGCTCGTCTCGAGATATATTCAATTTGGTATTGCCCCAACTCAATATTCCATTTAGCTAACCTGCCAGACGCATCGACTTTCGATAATACACTCCTGATAGGTTGGACTGTCAATACCACAATATGATGACCTTTAAAATAATTTCTTAATTTCCGGGAGGCGACTATCAAGGCTAAGACAAATTTCTCTAAATCTGTATAGCGAGATTTCGCACCTTGCAATTTCTTGCTAACATAGTACACTGGCCTGTGTTCTTTGCCGCTAAGTCTGACTAAGGCGGCACTCACTGCCTCTTTTGATACCGCTAAATATAAGCCCAGTGGCTCCCCAGGAGATGGGGGAGACATAAATGGTGGCTTACTAAGATAATCTTTCAGACCCTCGAAAGCCGTACTACATTCATCGTCCCAATACAAGAGATTTTTTTTACGCAATACTGGGAAAAACGGCAAACTGCTCTATGCAGATCGTGAAATAAACCGATTTAATGATGTTAAACGTCCCCGTTAATCTTTGAACTTCTCGGATAGTGGTGGGGGGTGTCATTTGTTGGATAGATATGATCTTATCAGGATTTATCTTGATTCCTCTTTCAGATACCATAAAACCAAGGAATTTCCCCCCTTTAACACAAAATGCGCATTTAAGTGGATTTAATTTCATCCGAAATTTCCTTAGTAAATTAAAAAAATTGCTTAAATATCGGATATGATTGTCGCCTTGTCGAATTTTAATCAATATATCATTGATGTATACTTCCAAACATTTTCCGATCCTATCCTTAAACATTGAATTCATCAATCGTTGATATGTGGCCCCTGCGTTCTTTAAACCAAACAACATAACTTTGTAACAAAAAATGTCTTTATTTGTCATAAAAGATGTAAATAACTTGTCTTCATGATGCATACAAATTTGGTTATAACCCTTAAATGCGTCTAACATACTAAGAAATTTAAAACCACAGGCCGCATCCACCATCATGTCAATGACCTGTAGTGGATACGGATCCTTTGGACATGCTTTATTGAAATCGGTAAAATCAATGCAAACTCTCCAGCCACAATTCGATTTTGAGACCACCACTGGATTCGCGACCCAATCAGCGTATCTCACAGGCTCTATGAATCCCGTTTGCAACAAACTCTCGACTTCCTCGTCAATAGCCTTTTCTTTTTCCGGGGAGAATTTCCGCTTTTTCTGATGATCTGGTCACACATACGGGTTAACATTGAGTCAATGCGAACAAACTTGGGGATCTACCCCAACATAATCCTGATAAGACCAATCAAAAATATCTAAATTATTTCGTAAAAAAAAATACCTCTCTTTCAAACTCTGGTGGCATCTATGAACCAATCACAACTGTCTTCTCTGGATTATCAGAGAACAAATGGAATGTCTTAATCCCCAAAGGTTCCATCTTCATATCACTTTCTCGATACCTCTTAGAAGATACCACATTAGTAAAATCGTCGAGCTCCTTTGAAATAAGCTCTACTATACACATAGCCTTATTTGAATTAGAACCTTACATACCGCTATGACACATAATATTATAACACAAACGTGCCAACTCTTGATTTCTCTTCATCTTGGCAATTCCTGAGGGTGTAGAAAACTTCATCATCAGATGGGGCTGAGAAACAATTGCCCCGAACAAACTTAGCACACCTCTTCCTAAAATAGCATTATAGGGAATGATAGGGAGATCAACTATCACGAATTCCACCAAAAGTGTCCTCGAGATTTGAGGGTCTCCCAAAGTGACCGGGAGAGAAAGTGACCCTTCACGCGCAACGATACTATTATTAAAACTAACTAATTTGGTCTGAACCGGCTGGAGCTTAGTAGTTCCCTTCAAAGACATCTGCTCAAATGTTGTTAGTGTAAGAATATTTGTGGCAGCTCCGGTATCAACTAAAACTCGAGACACATGATGATTTCAATAACATGGTAGATGACGAGAGCATCATCCTGTGGAGAGAAGATATCAGCTAAATCCTCAGGCCCGAAAGATATAGCCATTTTCTCCAAATCGGAGAGTTGGACCAGATTAACTTCCATGAAGCGTCATTTTTGTTCTAACTCCCGATGGGATCGCTTCAGAGCAAGGTTCGAATCTCCAACACTCCTTCCTCCGGCGATAGTCATAATATTTGGGCCAAGATTACCCCACCTAGGTTCTACTTCTTCAATATTAAGAATGGGCTGACCCGAGTTTGGGCCAGCAGGAGAAGGAGGGGGTGGTTGTTGCTGATTTCTTTGTGCATGTTGATTACCTTCCCGACGATTACCCTGCTGATTTCGTTGCTGATTGTTCCTACCGCGACCGCGATATTTCTCCCTTCTCGCATCTTTGCGGTTCTGCTGACCGCCATTAAAGTTTCCTCGTTGGCCACCCCTAGGGTAATGGCCGCGATATCCTCCATATCCACGCCCTCATGTATCGGGTCCTGGAAAATCAATCTTGGGAAAATTCTCTGCCTTCCCTTGTTGGATATTCAAACTTACTTTCCCCGGTTCGAGTTCAGGCATTCTTTCAACGGTATTTATCAGCTCATCCAATTGGCCAAGTTCTAGTAATCTTTCAACTTCGGACATCAGTTCTCGACAGTCGTTGGTAGTGTGTCCGAAACTCTGATGAAAACTGCAAAATATCTGAGACTCGTGAGTCCCCGGTGTCGGTGCCCGCAATGGAGGAGGGTACCTGAGAGATCCACCTTTCTTTTATTCAATAATAGCGAAGATTTCCTCATAACTATATGTTGGGATAGTCCTTATCCTTGGTTTTGATAATGCAACATTCTTGTTCTTCCCTCGATTCGTAGCAATATTCTGCGATACATAAATACGAACTTCAATCACCCCATGATCGCGTAATCCTTCATCTTCTCGAATGTACTGTGTGCACCGTAATGCAAGCTCCTCCATGTTTTCTGGTGGATCCCTATTCAAAGAGTTACACAAAGGATGACCGGCCAAAATTAACTGCAGTACCCCGACTTTCTCGCTGACAGTAATTCGAGGAAACTTCCTTCACTCCGCCTCAAAACGAGTGACAAAACTCAACAATTTTTCTGACAAATGATACCGCAATGCAGTCAAAGATGTAATAGACTTGACTGGTGTATTAAAGGACGCAAACGACGAATAGAATTGATTCTTGAAGTCCTGGTACGAAACAATAGAAAACCTCGGCAATCGATTGAACCACCAAAGACTTGACTCCTTTAAGGATGCAGCGAAAATGAAACACATGGCGGCATCAGTGAAATTCATCAAACTGACATGAATTTCCAAGTTCGAAGTATGAGCACAGGGTCAGTCGATCCCCGATATTGTGGAAGATCCTTCGGCATCTCGATGTACTCGGATCTTGTAGCATTAATAATTGCCATGGAAAATGGGGATAAGGCGTTCGAGGTATTCCATGGACTTTGTAATACTTCCAATGACGGCAAAATCTTTCCTCTACCTTTGTTGTGCTCTTTCCTGCCCAACATAATCGCCCTCATAAGCCGAGGTGTGATGAGTATCACGGGTATGTTCCTCGTACACTCGTCTCCTCTCATATCCCAGGCCGAGATTGGCCTCCAACTGATTCATCCGAGCGTCATTCTGTTCAATCTTTTTACTCATCTCTTGAAACTTTGATTCGATCAAGTTCCTAATCCTTTGCAGAGTAAAAGTTTGCTCTCCCCCCAGTGTAACAGATGGTGCTCGGGGATTCCGAATGGGGGCTATATCCTCAGCAGTAGCTCTGTCATCAACATTCTCAAGGACAACATTACTCCTTCGAGACCTTCTTCGGGCCTCCACTTCTTCCAACTGAGCGATTAAAATACGTCTTCGCTCTTCCAAATCCTCATCCTCACGATTCTGATCAGCAGATTTAGCTCGTCTCGGCGGTGAGAAATGGGCATCGGACGGCAACTCGGCCGGTTCTTCCAAATTCAAAACATCTTGGCAAACATCGAGGAGGTGGAGGAAAAACCATAGCTGCCTTCTCGGACAAATATCCACTCCGGAAAGGTTGAGCGGTAACATCTTGAGCTGGGGGATCTTCTGGGAGTAACGATCGAGCCCCCTGTATCGTTATGTTTTCATCATTACCAGCCACCTGAGGGTTCGGGTCAACCTCTTTCTCTTCATCAACATCATTATCATCATCAGAATTCCGTAACACCATGGTAATAATAGAAGTCTAAACTCAGTAGAATAGCTCTCAGTAGGGCTAAGTCTCGAGTCCCCACGGACGGCACCAAACTGATCTAGTCTTAAAATATTTTCCCGTATTTTTTATTAGTCAAATTCTTTTTATTTTTTTCGGTTGTTGTTAAGACACGAGTAATTACGACGTTGGGCCCACAATGTATGGGCTTACGTCCTCGGGAGAGCAAATCTCTATCTGGGTGTTTCACTATGATAGAAAGTTCACAAGTACAAAAATATATAGCCTCTCCTCACACATAAAAATGTATAGCCTCTCCGATCCAAATAAGTGATGTAATCTCGATCAGAGACACAAAATAAGCTCGATACTGAAAACAATGACAAAATTGCAGAAATGACTGTTCACTGGTAACTTTATCGCGGATTTTGCTTCTCATGTGTAACTTTATCCCGGATTTATGCCTTAGTCAATTTTCTGATTGTTATGGGTATCCGAAGCATTGTTCATCTATAAAAATAGTCGCGGATTTCACTTATAGTATGCAAAATTATCGTGGATTTTCCAAGCAGAAGCATTTGATCACGGATTTGGAGCTCATATCACATTATCGCGGATTTTTGCTCCTGAGTAAAATTATCGCGTATTTCAGCCTAAGCAAAATTATCGCGGATTTGATCTCCTGAGTAATATTATCATGGATTCTGAGACTAGAAAAGTTTTAAGATTTCATATTCCGAGTTTTTCTTCGACTGTGATTCCGACTCCCTTCCAAATGATCTTGGACCTATATTTATAGGAGATTTAGACCCATCAACTCATATAAGGGTTCAAAGCCCAATCTTTTCCAATTTGGCATGATTTGACCCAGCCTCTACAAAGAGACCTGATCTCACCCCGGATATAAATCATAATTTCTCCGATCGTCCTGGGCGCTACTATATTGACCCTTGACCTGTGAACAGAGGCCACACTCGGCATAAGTCAATCCTCATGAAATTCATAACATATAAAACTGCCGATGAACATGCATCGTAATGTATTCCGGGAGCCAAATTACGAAAATACCATTGGGGTCACTCCGACTCGTAATTATCCAAAAATCGTTGTGTATTCTCCGGGAACTTTCCATGCGACCTCCAGATGCTCAAAGCCAATAAAAATATATCATATTACAGAAAATACCATAGTGTGGGTACCGATTGGACCCGGGTGTGTCCAAATTACGAAAATACCCCCGACGGCATTTCGATCCGAAATAACATCAGAATACCGGAAATACCATCAAGGCGTGTCGATCGTGCTCGGGATGTCAAAATTACGAAAATACCCCCAGTGTCCCTTTGAACCGAAAGATCTTGAACACCTTGGGAACGTGTTAGAAGGTTCCCGGGGTATGCGAATTACTAAAATATCCCCGGGTAATATCAGTATCATATTTATTTATTTATTGTTATTTTTACTTATTTAATTTAAATACCAATTTTAGTATAGAGTAATATCATATAAGTTATTTATTTAAATACTTATTTACTTATTTATTGAAAATGAATGGTATCATATTTATTTCATACAGGAAACTAAATAAATATGGTTGGGAACTGAATTAGGCTATATATAAAAGAAAAATAACGGTTTTACAAAAAAATTGGAATAAAATTAAAGTTTGGGATTGAATTTAAGTTTGTGGATTGATTTAATATTAATTGCAGAAAATCAAAATTAAACAAATTTGATATCAGATTTGCATGAAATTAAAGTTTGAGTATCGAATCATGAAACTTAGGTAACCAATTATCTCTACTCCAATTTAACATCATCAAAAATTAAAAGAGAACCCGTTTCTTCAAAATTCACGAACTTTTGGAATTAGTTTTGTTCATGTAAACTTTGGCAACCTATATTATTTAAGCAAAACTTGATGACTAGTTTTCGAATTCAAGATCTAAATTTGCATAATTAGAAAGTTTGGGTATAAAATTTGCTAAAACAATAAAACTTTGGAGACTGTACATGCAGATTAAAAATTGATGATCAAATTTATCAAAATCACAATCTTATTTTCTTGAAGGACAATCCAATGTATAAATCAAAATTTGATAAATTAAAACTACATTATCGCGCCCATTGTTTCCCAAGAAAAAATATAAGAATAGTCCATGCGGAGCCGCCGAAGGAGAAACGAGATCCATCTACTTTATATCACTTTATGAGAAAAGTCATTTGATCGTAGGGTCGTAAATAAATCACACACGTGTCACACTTTCCGTAGAGGAACGTGCACAAGAAGAATTAATTTTTTAAGTTGGAAAATGGAACATAATATAGGTTGATTTTTTTAGTTGATTGATATTTTGAATTTTTTTATTAATAATAATCTTTTTGTATATTAGATATGTTTGGAATAACGTTAGAAATAACGATAGGTGTCACCAATGTATTGTGCTATGACATAATCGTGATGTAAATAATCGTGATTTTAAAAATAATATTTGAAATAAGATACACTAATTGTGATTTTATAAAATGATTTTTTTGATTTTTTTAAAATTAATTTTAGATTAAATAATAATTTAATAAGGACAATGAAATTTTATAAAGTTTGTTTTGTAGACTCAATTTATATTGATGTTGATTTGTATTAAATAGAACCACGATGAGGTGATTGCAAGGTACGATTCATGATTTTTTTTAAATTCTCATTAAATACTTAAATCGTGATTATTTTAATGCAGAACAAAATACAAGCAAATTTTTGGTGCATTTATCGTTAAAAAATCACAATTTCATTGCACATGATAAAACAATATGCTATCGTGATTTAAAAACAATTTATTTATCTTTACTTCTTATAAATATAATATTATCATATTTACTATTATTTATATATAATAGTATATTAATAATTTTACGTAAATCACAATTAATAATATCACAATTTTATTAAATATATGAAAATTTAAGATTATCATATCTCATTTCACCATATCAAACACCCCAGTGATAAAAAAATGAACCAAACAAACTCATTATAAATGATACATCATTTTATATCATTATTTTTTCATATGATCTTAGTTGTTTTGTGGTGAACTTAACGCTAAAAATAATAGTTTTGAGATTACTATAATTTTTAAGGTATCCTCATGTAATCTTAGTATCTTTATGCTAGAATATCAAGTCAATGTTTTCATAGTGATCCGAAATTCCATAATGATATGATCATTACTGATACTATATCCATGTGTTAAGGTTATTTTTCATAACAGCTCACGTACAAAATTTGATTTTAAAAAATATTTAAAAATTCAAAAAATAATATTTGATTACAATTTCAATGACCAATGATTTTGTGTATGATTTATCAAATATTATAAACTTAGACTATAAAAACTTGACTAAACCTTATATTTGATAACTAAATATATTATTAAAAATTATAGATATTAACTTTATCAAAATATGAAAATTGTACATCACCATTAGCTAAAATCCTTTATAAAATAATATTTACTTGAAATTAAAATCATTAGTCGCCTATTTATATGGGACAATCCATTTTGAGTGGTTTTCAAAGCAAACACGACAACATGCTTACCTACAATTCTATCTTCATCTTCTTCGCCTTCATCACACCACTACTTTTGCTCTTCACGTTGAAGAGCCAGACAAAAAGAAATGGTTCAAACAGTAGAAAACTCCCGCCGTCACCACCGAAGCTCCCTTTTATTGGAAACCTCCATCAACTCGGTACATCACCTCACAAATCTTTGCTCAATCTTTCAAAAAAATACGGCGATCTCATCATCTTGCAACTCGGTTCCGTGCCAACTGTAGTCATTTCATCGGCCAAAATTGCACAAGAAATATTCAGGAACCATGATCTTGCTTTCTCAAGCCGGCCATCTCTGTATGCAATGACCAAGTTTACGAAAAATGCCAACATTACATTCGCGCCTTATGGAGAAAATTGGCGTGAAGTGAGAAAAATTGCAGTTCTCGAGCTTTTGACTGTAAAGCGAGTCGAATCCTTTGCGAATGATCGAGCAGAAGAAGTTGATGTCATGGTAACTGAAATTGCAAAAGCTAACGGTAACTCCGCCGTGAACTTGAGTTATTTGGCGTTCCGTTTATCAAACGCCGTGATCAGCCGTGCTGCTTTTGGTCGAAGAGAGGATCCTGGATTAGAGGGAATTATGAATAAAGTGAATATTTTGGCTGGTGAGTTCAATATCGCGGATTTTTTTCCATGGTTGAGTATTATCAACAAGATTAATGGAGTTGACAAGGAGATAAATAAGTGTAAAATTGAGCTTGATGGGTTCTTTGACCAGGTAATTCAAGACCATCAAAATAAACAGAAACCAGAGTCGCACGCACAAGAGGATATTGTAGATATTTTGCTAGAATTCAGGAAGATAGTACTCGTTCAATCAAGCTAACAACTGACTATATCAAAGGCGTTTTCCTGGTAAAGTAACACATTTTCTACAATTTTTATGATCCATGTGTTGAAATCTATGTTTTTAAACAATAGATCGAACACGATAGCTTCCGGTTTAGGTAAACTGATACGAACCATTGTTCATTTGGTTATGAACTGTAAATATTTTAAAATATCCTTTTATTTTAATCGAACTCAAATATCTCCGGTCCACTAAAAAACCGATTTGAATCGGTGGTTTTAAAACATAAGTTAGAAATATTGTCTCACATCAGTTATTAAACTAGAATAATTTTAGTTTATAAAGATTATGATATCATGAGTAAATGCTTCTTCTACAATTTTCAATGTGATTTATTCTTTTATGGATTGAACTACACGAACATGTTCATCGATTCTTGAAAATCTACAAGGTATTAGAGCTCCGGATAAGTTTCGGGTTGATTCATATCTGTTTAGACAGCAAAAAACTTGGTAGAAAAGTGCATCGTATTTAGGCGACAACAATAGATCGACGTATGATTCGACCACTATCGAATATATTGAAACAAGTCTCAAATAAATCAAGGCCAATTCAACTTGAGTAGAAATGAAATGCTATCTTTTGGAACTAGAATAATTATAGTTTTTAAATGAATCAATGCCAATTGGATTTGAGTAGAAATGAAATGCTATCTTTTGAAATTAGAATAACTATAGTTTTTAATGGGTGTTATATGATTTGGCTTGCCTTGATCTAACAATTGATTTATACTTCTAAAATTCTACATGCTCTGAATTGTATTTGTAGGATGTGTTCTTTGCTGGAACTGATACTTCATCAGCTACGGTTGTGTGGACAATGACTGAACTCATGAGAAACCCAAAAACCAGAGAAAAACTGCAACGAGAAGTTCGTGAGGTGGGCAATGGAAAACAAGTAATACAAGAGAAGGACCTCCCAAAACTGACATATCTCAAGCTCGTAATCAGAGAATCACTAAGACTTCATCCACCGGCACCGTTATTGCTCCCGAGAGAAACCACCTAGACCTGCGTCATCGGCGAGGATTTCATAATTCCGGAGAAAACTAGAGTGATCATCAACGCGACGGCGCTTTCACTTGACTCGGAGTATTGGGAAAATCCGGAGAAGTTCTGGCCGGAGAGATTTGCAGATAATAAGATCGATTACAAAGGACAACATTTTGGGTATTCACCGTTCGGAACCGGAAGAAGGAGCTGCCCAGGGATTAACTTCGCCGTGCAGTTAGTGGAATTGGCCGTAGCTAATCTTATTTTCCGGTATGATTGGGAGTTTCCGGTGGGGATGACGGCGGAGGATGTTGATATGGAGGAAGAAATGGGGATTGTAATGCACAAGAAGGTTCCTCTTTGTCTTGTTGCTAAACATGTCTCTGTTTAGTTTAGACATTTCATGTTTCGCTATTACAAGTCCCTACAATAAATATTTCCTCAATCTTTAAAGAATCTTGCTATTACAAAAAAGTGAAATGGCAATTTGATTATTTTGAAGAAATACACAAATTGGATATTGAATAAGGAACACAAATGATCTCCGTGGAAATATTGGTTACTCAATAGAGCAACGAATTTTATTGACTGAAGGATGCACAATACAATCATGTCATAGGCACTTACACATAAACAACAGAATTTAAAGAACAAGAAATGATCCAAATAGTAATAAACTTATTAGTGACATTATTTAAGATAAATGGAAGATTCTTTGCCTTTTTCCTAAACCATCAAGATCAGATTTATTGAATTTCCACAAATCTTGCAAATATCTAGTCTTGATTGAATTTCCGCAAACCCGCTAATCATCCTCTTTCCTTGTTTGTGAGATTAGTTTCAACTTCAACATATTTGACATCTTATTTTCAATAATAAATTGGAATGATTGGTTTTAAATTTTCAAAACTACCATGGGATATAGTGATCATTGCTTACAGTAAAATCAATTGTTATACCATATGTTAGACTTTTTCGTCCATTTTATATTATTTAAATTGTGAGTTATTATTTTAATACGTCTAGTGTTCTTAGAACGCTTTCGTGTTATATATATAACGCTAAAACATTCACAAAATGCTAAAGTATTCTTAGAACGCTAATCACATTAAAATTTTTCTCATAATTTTATACACTATTTGCATACCATTTTTCTACAATATATAATATCAATTAAGGTATAATATATTTTTTGTAGATATGTTTTTATAGTTTTATTTATTTATTTATTTGTTATATGTTTAATTATTATTAAATTATTTAACATTAGCAAATATAATTTATTTTTTGTAAATATGTTTTTGTATTTTTATTTATTTGTTATATGTCTCATAACACTAATCATATTAATTTTTTTTTATATATATCTCACTTCTTCTCATAATTTTGTACATAATTTGCATCCTCTTGTCTACAATAACTAATCTCAATTAGATACAATTTATATTTGTAGATATATTTTTGCAGTTTTATTTATTTATTTATTATATATTTCAATTATTGTTGAATTAATTAACATTCGCTAACGTCATTTAATGTATAATTTATTTTTTTAGATATGTTTTTTTAGTTTTATTTATTTATTTGTTATATGTATTATAACGCTAATTGTATTAAATTTGTTTCTATATATATTTTACTTTTTTTCATAATTTTCTACACTATTTGCTTTCTCTTGTCTGTAATAGCTAATTTTAATTAATGTATAATTTATTTTTTGTAGTTTATTTAGCGCTCTGAGAACGCTTTAGCGTTATGAGAAGGTTATATAGAACGAGTTAGCGTTCTCATAATGCTAATCGCATTAAAATAACAAGCGAAAAAGCCATATGTTAGTTAAGTTCGGTTTTAGAAAACATTATGAAATAATATACGATATAACCGTGATTTTTGATGAAAATAATTATATTTAATTATTTATATATATGTACATGAATAGGATATCCAGATCGTGCATGTATAGATTCCTATAAACCGACCCGATCTATACACGGGATGATCGGGTCAATAGATACCTACAAGGTTTCCCAAGGAACGGAGTTGTCCCAACAAAAGAATGAAGCATGCCCTCTGAGGGTAAGTTGGGTTATGGTTATTGTAAGACCCCTCGAGATTGCAAGAGAGCACCTTAGGCGAATCACATCATCGGCTATAGACGGGGAACAATCGTATGTTAAGTATAATGATTCGTTTTCCATTGCACCAGACATTTTTACTAGCTAAGTGGCAATGATCACGTTAGAACTAAAAAATTAAGCGTGTTCATCATGAAGTAATTATGCGATGGGTGACCTACTGGGAAGTATGGGTCTAAGGATAAAGTAAAGCCGTGAGGACTAGGTGTATGTTATTAGGGTTAGCCTAGTCCAAAATGGACAATATAATGCAAACGGGAAAATGGGTCGTTACAGTTATGGTCCATAATAAAACAATCTATGATAGAGTTGCGGCGCGTAAAATATAGTTATACCCTAGAGAAATCTATAAATACAAGGAAACAATAAAGAAAAGATATCTCACCTTTGACTATTTCGAACACTTGTCGTTCTCCTAATCCCTTTTTGTCGATCCTTTGTTTGGTTGCTTAACCCTCTTTGTAAACTCACACCGAGATAGTGTATTCGTCGAGAGCCTATTCTCTCAACATTGTGGTTTTTCTCATCTTTTTTGATGTTTTCTGTGTAAAGCACCTTGTGCATCTACTCATCTACATCACATTCCGGCCGACTAAGTTATCTCCACAAACAACTGAAAAAATAATACATAGATTTATGAGTCTTAATAAATCCAAACCTGGTCAATACTCATTACAAGTATTTTCTAAACTTGTAATAATGTATCTCAAACAAATTTATCTGTGTAATTAATTTTTTTATTAATTTACTTTATAATTGAATAAATCCTTAAAATCCAAAATTTAAGATATATTATTTTATTAAAATCTATTGGATCGGTTTGACTTGTCTCGTTGACCGATCAAGGATATGTATCGGACGATTGATGAGTATATTTTATAGCGGTCGGATTAGACTTGGATCGAGATTTGAGAGTATCAAAGAGGAAATATTTTTCCTTAATTGACCAATGAAATATATAGAATAAGATATTGAAATACATCTTGTTGGTTGCATATATTGAATAAGATATTGAGATATATCTTATTGATTACATATATATAGAAGAAGATATGCATATATATTATGGTAATATATATGGAAGAATATATGCAAATATATCTTATTAACTAGATATATAGAATATACGGTCAAAAATATGGAAAGAGAATCTTCGATAGAATATTTCTTTCATTAGATTATAGTTTAGACTCTATAAATAGTGACATCATGAAGTCAAGTGTAATCAACCAATTCTATTCTTCTTGTAATAGTGATTTTACGATCAATGTTTATCGATCATGTGGTTTTCCCTATTTTGGGTTTCCACACTAAATCTTGTATCTTTTATATTTCTTCATTTAAATTCGGTTTTCACCGCATTAATTTGATTCGACCCCAGATAACGAGATTCATTTCTTCTCCAGGGAGAGGAATTTTCCCAACAAATCATACACGGTAACATGTTGTCATATTATCAAAAAATTATCAAATAAAGGCACTTAAATTAACATGTATGTTTTTTGTTAAGATTAAATCTTTGGTAGGGTGACCGCAATGTCCATCTTAATATGAAACAACCTCAATATATAGAAGGTGTAAATTCATTATGAATAATTTCATTTATAATGATTAAATATGATAATAATATAAACATGATATACTTAATTTGTAATCTTTTTATATTAATTGTTTCTTTATGAATCTTGAAATTTAAATAACTAAAAAACATTTATTCGTGTTTAATAAAAAAATGAAGATATCATATAAATACAAATGAATCCTATAGTCTAATTAAATTATTAATGTTTGATGAATAATGTATATGAAAAGTTCAGTTCACATTGACAGAAGCCATTAGGCCACGTTTTTATTTTACTATCGTATATTTATACTTGGTATAGATTTTCTGTTTGACTTACAGTAAATGAAATATAATAAATAACTTTACAATATCAAAACTGGACTTGTCTATTTTTCACTTGAAAATTTTGTATTGTACCAGGAAATTAAAATTAGGTGAAAGTATTGAAATTTTGACAAAATTTGACTCAATATTCAAAATAATAATCCATGAGTAAGTGTGATATGCGACAGGTCCAACATTTTCATTATCTTATATTCAATGTCATTTTGATTTTGCAATAATTCTATTTATTCTTATTCGGAACAATGACTTATGTGCTCTCGCGATGTTGATATGTATTAGATATATTTGTGAATTATTCGTACAAACAATGTTAGATCGAAAGGTACATGTTTTTGGGGGAGGTGGTAAAATTGATGCTCATCATTTGTTTTATATAAAGTTAAATCTTCTTATAAAATAATTTTGAAAAATATTTGTATTTGCAAACTTGAGTTTATTGTCCTTTATAAAATCCCTATTTAAGAAACGGTTAATTTGTTAGAACGGTTTCATGAGAGTTCCTACCCCACATCTATATAAGGGAGATGAATCCACAAATCCATGATAACCATTTAGGAGCATGACAGCATATGTTAGTTGCATCGCTAGTTTGTTTCGCCTTGTTGCTTTTCCTTAGTTATTTATTGGCCGCATAGAATTGTATCTTATTGTTTCATAGTAAATCGACCAAGATTATTCATACTTTTAGTCATGTGATTTTTTTCCGTTCTTAGGGGTTTTTCCACATGAAATCGCCGTGTTTTCGTTCAATTACATTTATTAAATTATCTCACAAACAATATGAACCATAAAACAAGTTCCGATAATCTCATACCTACGACTGTTGATACCATGATCCTTGTGATAATAACACACGGTAAATTAGTCTTTTCTTAAATCGCAACGAGGTTAGATCTAGATCATATCTCACCTTTGTAATTTATTAGTCCTTTATAAAATCCACTCCACTAGAAATCAGGATAATTAGTTGCCTATATATATGGGACAATCCATTTTGAGTGGCTTTCAAAGCAAACACGACAACATGCTTACCTACAATTCTATCTTCATCTTCTTCGCCTTCATCACACCACTACTTTTGCTCTTCACGTTGAAGAGCCAGACAAAAAGAATGGTTCAAACAGTAGAAAACTCCCGCCGTCACCACTGAAGCTCCCTTTTATTGGAAACCTCCATCAACTCGATACATCACCTCACAAATCTTTGCTCAATCTTTCAAAAAAATACGGCGATCTCATCTTCTTGCAACTCGGTTCCGTGCCAACTGTAGTCATTTCATCGGCCAAAATTGCACAAGAAATATTCAGGAACCATGATCTTTCTTTCTCAAGCCGGCCATCTCTGTATGCAATGACCAAGTTTACGAAAAATGCAAACATTACATTCGATGGAGAAAATTGGCGTGAAGTGAGAAAAATTGAAGTTCTCGAGCTTTTGACTGTAAAGCGAGTCGAATCCTTTGCGAATGATCGAGTAGAAGGAGTTGCTCATATGGTAAATGAAATTGCAAAAGCTAACGGTAACGGTAACACTGCAGTGGACTTGAGTTATTTGGCGTTCGGAAAAGTGAATAATTGAAAAATCTTCGCAAGCCTTGTGATATAACATATCTTATAAACTAGATTTTTCATATTTCCACAACCGATATAGGATAATATTTCAACACTTCCCCAAGTCGAATTGACATCAGTTCAAACTTGCTTCATTATACAAGGTAGTACTCAAATCATAGGTTGATTTATTTTTTTCGCCTAGATCCAATGTGCTTTTCTATTTGAGTTTTTTTTATCTAAATTTATACGGACAAACTAGAAACTCACCCTATAGCTTTAATATCATATAGAAATTCAAGATTTAATATGAAAGAAGAATGTCCATTTAGCCTTGAATTACCTCGAAAATGTTTCGAAGCCAATTAATATAACATCTTTTATAAACTAGATTTTTCATATTTCCATTGGGACAATAATGGAAATGAAAATACCGCTTCATCCACCCAAAAAATCCAACCTCTATCATAGAAAAATAACCACTATTTATAGGATATCGCACGTTTGTCTTTTGCTCATTCCTTATTTCTTGTCCTTACCCATTACCTTTGATGCGCACTTGCTATAACTGTCAACGGTTCCCTTAAAACTTGTGTGCACCGTTAAATACGTCGGGACCATTCTGATGTCACAGTGATTGATCTTATCTAGAGCAACATATAGCACCGATGAGTTACAGGGGGACTGCTTCATTACATGCTAATTATGTATGAAATGTTGTCCTAGTCCAACCAACCTCCTTCATTTTGGGTTGGATCGAATCTTGGGTGGAGTGGTCCCCTTCACTATTTGAGTTTCGTCAAGTTGAAGTAGTTTTAAACGGAAGCCAACCAAGAAGACATTGGACCTTTCTGTATGCCTTGTCAGAATGTTAGCTTGAATGAGGATCGTTCCATAACTTGGTGAATTTTCACCATTTCCATAGCAAGGAGATTCTAGTCGGGCCCGGTTACTTTATGGGCCCAAAAGCTATGGATTGGCCCAAAGATCAAAAAAGGTTTGTCTTCTTGTTTAAAGAAATTAGACTCATAATAATTATTATTGGGTTAAAGTTTTATGTCCATATAATAAATAAATCCATAATTAATTTTAAAAGAAATGTATAATTTACTCTTGTTTCGATTAACTAGTTCATTTATTTATATAAATGAGATATATCTAAATTTGACAACCCTCATTTGGTTATTATATGGTAATAGCATTTCATCACCTAAACTAAATTAAAATAGTAAAACATAAAATGTCAAATATAGCATTTCATGAGCTATACATAATAGAAGTGAGTAAACTTTGATTTTAAATTTTACGTATAATTATTATTTAATATATAATATATGTATGAGATTATTATTATTAATCATAATTTATACTACTATTTTTTTATTATGTTAAAAGTGTGATTTTCTTTATTTTTATACTAATGGTATTTGATACTATTCAAACATTATTTGGTTAATAATTAATTAGGATATTGAAGCGAGTCTGATCCGGATCAAAACCAATCCGGTTTGAGGGAAAATGTTGAAATATATCTCACATCGGTTGTGAAAATATAAATAGTATAATTTATAAGAGAAGTGATATCATAAGTAATCAACTTGATCAAACTTTTTCAACGTAGTCATATGGGCCTCACAACATGTGGAGGGACACACTCACCACTTTTTATATATCTAAGATACATTGCACGGTGAGTTTACTCATTCCAACAACGTATCACAAAACAATTTCTCTTAAAAACATAATTTACATTTGAATGTAAATTTTATATTATTTGATTGATTATCCCACTTACATTTACATCGTACATTGTCTATTACTCTATTTCATAATACTTGAAATTTTGTTGTTACCAAAACGAGTCCAAAACTGATCGTTATTATCCAATTACTCTTGAATATATTTTCTACTTGTTAGACGAGTGGAATGTGTGAAATCTGGTAAAAACAGATAAAAAACTTATCCAATCAATAGTTGACCCGTCAATAGTCCACATCAATGAGTATTTAATGCTCACAACATATTGGTCGGGAGTCTTTATGGCTCGTGTCCAAATAGCCACTCAATATCTTACGCTTCCTTCCACATTCTTTCTTATATTAATATTTCTCCCTCCCAATTCTCACTCTCCATAAGTTTTATATACCCCAATGAACTGATACATACACTATATCGCTCGATATATCGATCATATCGGTAAATATCAATTATGATCGGTATAACGATATTGCGATATATCATTGTATACCACCGATTTATGAAATCCGGTGTAGCGTTGCAATCTAGACCAGTAGAGTTAATATGAAACTTTTTTATTTTTATTTTTTTAAAAAAATATTTTCATATTTTTCCTAGGTTGACCCGAAAGAACTCGGATTCCGACCGGGCTACCTGGTACCAGGCGAAATACCGATACCGTCGATTTTCATCGTACATACCGATATACTGGCGGTATAACAGCCAGTATGAAACATTGGTAAACTTATATTTTCGTTTGTACATTTAGAATATTTAGTATTGTTATAAACCAACTAAATGTTTAGACATACATTATCCAATGTTCGTAATTTTTCAAGAATTAATTCCATACTTCATAATTTTGATAACGAAAATGACAAGCGATACACAAATTAAGTTTCTAAAACTTTATGATTATGAAAATTTGATCCATCATGTATGAAGATTACAAAATCATTCTTAATATATTGTATATTTTGGCAAAACAAGTCATCAAAAGTTAGTTTATATGATACAATTGATTCTCAAAATTTTCAATTTTAACAATATAAATCATTGACAAAATGAAATTTTGAGGCCTATTTCCTTTGTCACTTTGGGTATATCATTTATCATTTGTTACAAACTTAGATTATTAAATTTGAAAAAGCTTAAAATTTGATGATTAAATATATCATTAAAAATCATAAAGACCAACTTCCAAAACTATGAAAATTTGGACCACCATTTTTCTCTTATCCTTTATAAAATCATATAAATGCAAATAAATCCTATAGTCTAATTAAATGATTAATGTATGATGAGAGATGCATATGACAAGTTCAGTTCACACATCACACTGACATTAGCCATTATAGGGTTTTTTTTAGGGTCATAGCGTATCAGTGAATGTGTATCTAATATTTAACATATAATTTAAATAATTTATTAATATAACACTGAATTTTTTTCCCTTATAGGCCACTTTTTTATTTTACTTTTATATCATATATTTTATACTTGGATAGAGATTTTTTGTTTGACTTACCGTACATGAAATATAATAAATAATTTTACAATACCAAAACTGCATTTGTCAATTTTATACTCTTGGTACATGGAAATTAAAGGGTTTCTTTGTTTCAACTTTTTAAAATTGAGGTGTAATGAGATTTGGTGACGTGTGGTGATGTGTGTTAACATATGATAATTGTGAATTTTTAAATATGTTTGGGAAAATTGTTGTATTATGATCGTGATTTATGTAAAAATACTAATATATATAAAAATAATAAATATAATTATATTATAATTAATAGAAGTACGGTAAATGAATATTTTCCAAAATCATGATGAAGTTTGGTTTTAACAACTGTGATGAAATCATGATTTTTTAACGATTATAATCTTATATCGCAATTAATCTTATGTTTTGTGTAATATAAAAAAATCACGATCTTCATATCGCATTGCCATCTCATCACGTTTTAATTTGAATTCCAAAAAACCCAAAATTAGGTGAAATTATTTAAATTTGAACTCAATATTCAAAATAATAATCCATGAGTAAGTGTGGTATGTGACCAAATTTCTCAAAAGTATAAAAATTTGAACTACCATTTTCTCTTATCCTTAAAATCAACTCTACTTGAAATTAGAATCATTAGTCGCCTATTTATATGGGACAACCCATTTCAAGTGATTCTCAAAACAAAAACTACACATGATTACCTACAATTCGGCCAAATTTGCAAAATGGCTCGCCAATTTTTAGTTGGCTAAATAGCCTTCTTTTGTACTACATTTGCTAACTACCATCTTTTTTATTAAAATAAATTAAATAATTTATATTATATTATATATATATATATTATTAAAAAATATATAATAAATTAAATTATAATATATTAAGCAATTTTTTGTACCGATCCGAAATTTTGTACTTATCCAAAATTTCGTACCCATCCGGAATTGGAAAAACCGGATTTCATCCCCGAAACTCGATACCACTTCAAATACCGGTGTTGCTCGATTTTTGTCATACCGATTGGTATGAACACATTGATATTAAGATCGAATTGACTTTAACGAGTTTAAATTCAAAATATTAACGTTGTAAAAATAATTAAATTCGTTTAATAAATCGTAATAATTTGCTAAAATAAATTAAATTACGATATGAAAATATTAACAAAGTTTCGTAAAATAAATTAAAATATTTTGTCAATATTTTCATATCGTAATTAAATTTATTTTAGCAAATTCTTAGGATTTGTTAAGCGAATTTAATTATTTTTACAACGTTAATATTTTGAATTCAAACCCGTTAAAGTCAATTCGATCTTAATATCAATGTTTTCATACCGGCCGGTATGACAAAAACCGAGCGGCACCGATATTTAGAGCGGTATCGGGTTTTTTGGATGGAATCCAGGTTTACGAAATTTCGGATTGGTACAAAATATCGAATCGGTACAAAAAATTTCTTAATATATTATAATTTAATTTATTATATATTTTTTATTAATATATATATGTAATATATAAATTATTTAATTTATTTTAATAAAAAAAGGCTAGTTAACAAATGTAGTATAAAAGAGGACTATTTAACTGACTCTTTTTCAATATAGGCAATGTATATTGGAAATATTAATATATATAAGTTTAAATATGGTCATTTAAATGGCTCCCAATCATAATTTTGTCATTTAAAATTTGGAAATTTAAAATGGATATATATAACTCTAGTTTTAGAATACTAAAATTAAAAATAAACGTGATTGAAAAAATAATTGAATATTTTATAATATCACAAATTTCTATCTAAATGTATTTAATTCTATCCTCAACTACTCAACATGAAATCTCTCATATTTATTTTGATGGTTCTACTCCTTGTACTTTGCAGTTTTAGTTGCATTCATTGGCCAGCACACCAGTACATCGTATCGACTATCAACTACTAATCAAACTCTAATTTAAAGCAAACTCAAATTCATTAAATTAATTAATTTGGGTATAATTCTTTTGTTGACATAATAAATAAAAAATGGGAAAATGTTGCATTTGTTATCGAATTTTCTGTTATATTAGTAAATTTGGTTTTCAAACTTTAACTTGACATTTAGAAACCCAAAAGTTTGTTGATTTTAGCGTGTTTTGTACGCCAAAGTTTTTTTAATTGTGACAATTTTGATCGTCGAATTCAAAACAAATTCTCAAAGTTTAGTTAAGACAATATTAATCCCTATAATTTATGCGTAATTTCAAATTTTGTACTCAAAGTTTGTGTATATTGACAAAATTGGTCCTCATTTATGCCAATATTTTAACTTGTTCGTTTACATTGATCTGGTTTTGTATGTGTACAATAGATTGTTACATCTTTTTTGTATTTATTTTTATTGTTTTATTAATGTTTTCTTGTACATTAACCCACAAAAGTTTGTTTCTTGTAAGCAAGTTTTCCAAATTTGTCACGCTAATCTTATATGTACCTTGACCTAATAAAACAAACTTGTTGTCAGGGTTGAAGGATTGTGAATGTTTTCATCTGATATCCGATTTCGTCACCTAAACCAATACCACGTTGATTAGATTTGTCTTTTTAACCTAAGGGGACCAAAAATGACAATTTTTCAAACTTTAGAATCTAAAATTGCAAATACAAAGTGCTGAGGATTGTAATTGTTAATTAATCAAGTTTTAGCATCAAGTTAGTCAATACAAACTTTGATGTGTTTGTTAGAGACTAAATTGATCAAAACAACCAAAATTTAAGGAACAAAATTGCATTGTTTTTATTTGAGCACTTCAATTGCCACAATAGACCAACTCTATCTCACACATTTAAGTTTGGGTTGCCAACAAACATCAAAATATAGGGGACATGTTTTGACATTAGCATATTCTGAGACCTTAATTACTAAAAATATGAAAATAATCACTGTTTGAGACCATGTGACAAGTGAATTAATTAGCCAAAATGATTTCTATACCAAGTGGTATCGGAGCCAGATTTAGTGTTAATATATACTTATCGTATGTTTTGTGGTTACCACTAAGTGGACCCTCCACTAAGTTTAATTATTTTTCACTANATCGTATCGACTATCAACTACCAATCAAACTCTAATTTAAAGCAAACTCAAATTCATTAAATTAATTAATTTGGGTATAATTCTTTTGTTGACATAATAAATTAAAAATGGGAAAATGTTGCATTAGTTATCGAATTTTATGTTATATTCGTAAATTTAGTTTTCAAACTTTAACTTGGCATTTAGAAACCCAAAAGTTTGTTGATTTTAGCGTGTTTTGTACGCCAAAGTTTTTAATTGTGACAATTTTGATCGTCGAATTCAAAACAAGTTCTCAAAGTTTAGTTAAGACAATATTAATCCCTATAATTTATGCGTAATTTCAAATTTTGTACTAAAAGTTTGTGTATATTGACAAAATTGGTCCTCATTTATGACAATATTTTAACTTGTTCGTTTACATTGATCTGGTTTTGTATGTGTACAATAGATTGTTACATCTTTTTTGTATTTATTTTTATTGTTTTATTAATGTTTTCTTGTATATTAACCCACAAAAGTTTGTTTCTTGTAAGCAAGTTTTCCAAATTTGTCACGCTAATCTTATATGTACCTTGACGTAATAAAACAAACTTGTTGTCAGGGTTGAAGGATTGTGAATGTTTTCATCTGATATCCGATTTCGTCACCTAAACCAATACCACGTTGATTAGATTTGTCTTTTTAACCTAAGGGGACCAAAAATGACAATTTTTCAAACTTTAGAATCTAAAATTGCAAATACAAAGTGCTGAGGATTGTAATTGTTAATTAATCAAGTTTTAGCATCAAGTTAGTCAATACAAACTTTGATGTGTTTGTTAGAGACTAAATTGATCAAAACAACCAAAATTTAAGGAACAAAATTGCATTGTTTTTATTTGAGCACTTCAATTGCCACAATAGACCAACTCTATCTCACACATTTAAGTTTGGGTTGCCAACAAACATCAAAATATAGGGGACATGTTTTGACATTAGCATATTCTGAGACCTTAATTACTAAAAATATGAAAATAATCACTGTTTGAGACCATGTGACAAGTGAATTAATTAGCCAAAATGATTTCTATACCAAGTGGTATCGGAGCCAGATTTAGTGTTAATATATACTTATCGTATGTTTTGTGGTTACCACTAAGTGGACCCTCCACTAAGTTTAATTATTTTTCACTATTGTTAACTGATATTGGGTATATGGAGGTTAAGACGAGCAATATGCTTAAATTAAATGGGTCGAATTACTACATGTGGAAGAACAAGATGAAAGATCTTTTGTTCGTGACGAAGATGCATTTACCGGTGTTCGGCAAATCCATACCAGAGGGAAAGTCTGATGTTGACTGGGCTTTCGAGCATCAACAAGTATGTAGATTTATCTGGCAGTATGTCGAAGAAAATGTGTACAATCACATTTGTGACGAAGTTCAAGCAAAAAGTTTATGAAAGAAATTTGAAAAATATATGCCTCAAAGAGCGGCTACAACAAATTATTCTATTTGAACAATTTGGTTCTTACAAAGTATCAGGAGGGTACTTTAATTGTTGATCACTAGAATAATATTCAAGGGATACTGGCTCAACTCGCAACAATGATTATTAAACAAGACGATGAATTAAACGCACTGTTTATTGTGAGAATCTTACCAAAATCATGGGAGCCGTTGAAGGCATCACTTACTAACTCTGGTAATATTACAGTTGAACTAGTTAAAAGTGGAATTCTGAATAAAGAAATGAGACGACGGACTCAAGAGAACTCACCATCGCAGTCAGATATTATGATTGCTGATTATAGGGGAAGGAATACTAAACAAAGCTCTAGACATTCGAAGCATGGTAAGAGCCGAGGGAAGTCAAACAAATACGCCAATGTTGAGTATCATTATTGCAAGAAGAAATGTTATATCAAGAGAAATTGCATACTGTTCAAACAAGAACAAGCTGCGAAATGCAAATGACGTGATGATGAGCAAATCAATGTAGTTGGGGAATTCAACTTCGTGTGTGACGATGATGTTGTGAATTATGCATCTCAAAAGTCGAGTTGGATTATTGATAGCGGAGCTACTTTTCATGTGAAGGCCCGTAAGGAATGCTTCACATCGTACACACGTGCAGATTTTGGTGTGGTTAAGATGAGAAATAAAAATCTCTCCAAAGTTGTTGGCAAATGAGATGTTTGTTTAGAGACGGAAAACAGTAACAAACTGATATTGAAGAATGTTCGGTATGTTCCAGACGTGCGGCTAAACCTCATATCAGATCAAAGGCTTTTACGGCTTGGATCGGATATGATGTCAAAGGTTTTGTCAAGATCAAACTTTGAGTACTGTCGAGTTACATTTGAATTGGTGGATTCTTCCGTGTGTCGGGGAGGGAGAGAATTGATGAGTGAGTCCCTCTACATGCTGTGGGGTTCACATAAAGAAAATAAATAAAAAGATATGAAGACTTGATCAACATTTTGGGGGAGATGTGGTTAGCCACTAAGAAGATTTTTATGGGGAAAAATATTACCCCACTCCTATAAATTGAAGGCACTTGAGCCTCAATTGATCATCCCAAAAATGCAGCAATCCCAATATCTCAATTGGGTATTCAAGAGAGAAATAGAGAAATAGAAGAAATTTAAAAAGAAAGTTGTTCTTCTTGAATTCGTGTTTCTAAAAGTTTTCAGAAGTGTGTAATATTTATGAATATTTTCTAAATATTTTGGGAATATCAAAATAGTTGAGGGTTAGTCGTAGTGTTGGGTAAATACTATTTTTATCGCCTATATTGGGTAATTTCTACTAGAGATATTTATCTAGATTATATTCTCTTTGTATCATTGCTATTGATAATAGTAGAAGTTTCTCTGATGAGATCCGTGGACTAACTATATTTTGGGTGAATCACTTTAAATTTCAGTGTCTATTTATTTATTATATTTGCATTGTTGATTCCTCGATTTCATAACTTTCACTACACGCCCAACATTTTCTAGCACACTGACTTTCGGTTCAAATTGAGGCAAAACAGTATGAAGAAGTTTTTTTAATAGAGAATTTCTCCTTGTTTCCTCTAGCATCTTAAGTTTATTGACGACTTTACAGATCCGATCTACATATTGTTTGATTCTTTCAGAAGAAAGCATTTTCAAATGCTCGAACTCATGTTCAAGCTTGGTTATTTTCAGCTTCTTGTTTAGATCATCTCCTTCAAATTCTAGTATTAGCTTATCCCATATTTTTTGTTGATTTTAAACCAAGTACTCTTGGTGATATGGATCTGTCAAGCCTAGAAAGTATTACAACTCTTGTTAGTCCTTTTCGAGCCATGAGTTCTTCATGTCTTGTAATTTGAGACTTAGATGAAGTTATTGGAAGAACAAGATATGAATCTTCCTCAACAACCTCCCAAAGTTTTAGTGTTTCCATATATGTGCATATGCGATGCCCACATTGGATAATCTTTCATATTGCATTTCCATATTGTCCTAAAGATGTAGTGTCAAGAGACATGTTCAAAGTGTAGATGTATTGCTTAGCCGCCCAACCTTTGTTTGGTTGTTTTTCAAGTTGTGCAGAAACCTCATACTCCGATACCAGATGATGGATTCAAAACATGAGATCAATGTTGATCAAGATTAAAAGACCATTAAGGAGGAGTTGCTACATTGAGGATCAAGGCATAAGTTAACAAAGTTGCTCCATATTAATCTACTCATGAACATGAGCATATTTCTGAAAGAAAGAAGAGTATTTTATTGCAAAAACTCGTGTATCAATACAAACATTTACAAAATTATTTATAGCAGTAAAAGTAGAGAGAGCATAACAGAATTGCATGTAAAACATATGCTTTTATTCAAATGAAAATGATGCATCTTGTTCTAATCTTAGGGGTCTGTTCTCTCTTATCTAGACTATTTCCAGCAACCGCTAGTGAGGTTTGACATGAGATATGCTTGTTATGGTTATGGTTCATAACAAGACAATCTATGACATGATTGCAATGAATGGTGCCCATATATCGAGAATATATGGTGCCATACGACGCCACGAACAACCCTAAGAGGCGGGTGTTAGGGGAGCAAAACGACTCAAACGATGCTAAAAGCCAAGAGAGACATGATTTAACGGCTCTTGCTGCCGTCAAGGACGATCATATACGACAAATGAGACAATATGTAAAAAACAGTTTTATCCTAGAGAAGTCTCTAAATACGAGGAAACAATAAAGAAATAGATCTCGCCTTTGATTATTTCGAGCACTGTTGTTCTCCTAATTCCTTAGCATCGATCCTTTGTTTGGTTGCTTTACCCTCTATGTAAAACCCATAGTGATATAGTGTATTCGCCGAGAATCTCTTCTCTCAACATCGTGGATTCTCATCTTTTTTGGCATTTTCCATGTAAAACACCTTGCACATCTACCTCACATTCTAGTTAAGTTGTCCCAACAAACAACTGAAAAACAATGCCTAGAATTTTCAGTCTTAATAAATCCGAACATGGTCATTACTCACGTGTGTTTTATTTTATTTACTTTATTTTTATTAATTTACTTTATTTTTTATTTGTCTAACATGGTAATCGACAAACGTGGTATTTTTTATTTAACAAACCCTTATTATTAAATTGATACACGTGGTCATTTACACTCATTAACAAACGTGGTAATCCGAATATTTAACAAACGTGGTCAGTCCTTTAATAATCGAACATGGTAAATTATTTTTTATTAATTTACTTTATAATTGAATAAACCCTTAAAATCCAAAATTTACAACATATTATTTTATTAATCTACTAGTGTTTCAATTTTTCAAAAAGAATTGCATACTATCCAAAATAAGATCATTATTAAACGCGTTTATACCATATGATATTTCTCGGGGGTATTTTTGTAATTTTGATACTCATTGAATTTTCTTGCATGTTTTCCATGATATTTTGAATGTGTCAGGTCGAAATGACTTCGGAGTTTTTTCGTAATTTGGACACTATTGGGTCCGATTGATGTATCCATTATGGTAATTTCGGTATTTTGAGATGATTTCGAGATGAAATGACGTCATACATTTTCGTAGTTTGAACGCCCCCAGATCCGATCAATATGTTCACTGTGGTATTTTAGGCATTATGATATATTTTTTCGGCATTCACAACTGTGGTATTGAAACTCAGAGTTGGATTTCGAGAAAATCGCTTAAGTACTCAAATCCGTGGTGAATTTGTACTCTACTCCAAATTCACAGTGAATTTGTTCTTAAGTCCAAATCCGCTGTGAATTTGCGAGGTGAATAGTAACGAAGTTTGAAAGTCCTCGAGAAATGTATTACGATCTAAAAATTTGCGGTGAATTGCATATAATGATCAAATCCGCAGGTGAATTGCACTTACATCCATTTCTGCGGTGAATTTTGTATGTGAATGGTGTTGGAGTCCNTTTTACGGCTTGGATCGGATATGATGTCAAAGGTTTTGTCAAGATCAAACTTTGAGTACTGTCGAGTTACATTTGAATTAGTGGATTCCTCCGTGTGTCGGGGAGGGGGAGAATTGATGAGTGAGTCCCTCTACATGCTGTGGGGTTCACATAAAGAAAATAAATAAAAAGATATGAAGACTTGATCAATATTTTGGGGGAGATGTGGTTAGCCACTAAGAAGATTTTTATGGGGAAAAATATTACCCCATTCCTATAAATTGAAGTCACTTGAGCCTCAATTGATCATCCCAAAAATGCAGCAATCCCAATATCTCAATTGGGTATTCAAGAGAGAAATAGAGAAATAGAAGAAATTTAAAAAGAAAGTTGTTCTTCTTGAATTCGTGTTCCTAAAATTTTTCAGAAGTGTGTAATATTTATGAATATTTTCTAAATATTCGGGGAGTATCAAAATAGTTGAGGGGTAGTCGTAGTGTTGGGTAAATACTATTTTTATCGCCTATATTGGGTAATTTATACTATAGATATTTATCTAGATTATATTCTCTTTGTATCCTTGCTATTGACAATAGTGGAAGTTTCTCTGATGAGATCCGTGGACTAACCATATTTTAGGTGAATCACTTTAAATTTCAGTGTCTATTTATTTATCATATTTGCATTATTGATTCCTCGATTTCATAACTTTCACTACACGCCCAACATTTTCTAGCACACTGACTTTCGGTTCAAATTGAGCAAAACAGTATGAAGAAGTTTTTTTAATAGAGAATTTCTCCTTGTTTCCTCTAGCATCTTAAGTTTATTGATGACTTTACAGATCCGATCTACATATTGTTTGATTCTTTCAGAAGAAAGCATTTTCAAATGCTCGAACTCATGTTCAAGCTTGGTTATTTTCAGCTCCTTGTTTAGATCATCTCCTTCAAATTCTAGTATTAGCTTATCCCATATTTTTTGTTGATTTTAAACCAAGTACTCTTGGTGATATGGATCTGTCAAGCCTAGAAAGTATTACAACTCTTGTTAGTCCTTTTCGAGCCATGAGTTCTTCATGTCTTGTAATTTGAGACTTAGATGAAGTTATTGGAAGAACAAGATATGTATCTTCCTCAACAACCTCCCAAAGTTTTAGTGTTTCCAAATATGTGCATATGCGATGCCCACATTGGATAATCTTTCATATTGCATTTCCATATTGTCCTAAAGATGTAGTGTCAAGAGACATGTTCAAAGTGTAGATGTATTGCTTAGCCGCCCCACCTTTGTTTGGTTGTTTTTCAAGTTGTGCAGAAACCTCATACTTCGATACCAGATGATGGATTCAAAACATGAGATCAATGTTGATCAAGATTAAAAAACCATTAAGGAGGAGTTGCTACATTGAGGATCAAGGCATAAGTTAACAAAATTGCTCCATATTTATCTACTCATGAACATGAGCATATTTCTGAAAGAAAGAAGAGTATTTTATTGCAAAAACTCGTGTATCAATACAAACATTTACAAACTTATTTATACTAGTAAAAGTAGAGAGATCATAACAGAATTGCATGTAAAACATATGCTTTTATTCAAATGAAAATGATGCATCTTGTTCTCTCTTATCTAGACTATTTCCAGCAACCGCTAGTGAGGTTTGACATGAGATATGCTTCAATTCAACAATGAGGGCACACTTGTTATGGTTATGGTTCATAACAAGACAATCTATGACAGGATTGCAATGAGTGGTGCCCATATATCGGGAATATATGGTGCCATACGACGCCGCAAACAACCCTAAGAGGCGGGTGTTAGGGGAGCAAAACGACTCAAACGATGCTAAAAGCCAAGAGAGACATGATTTAACGGCTCTTGCAGCCGTCAAGGACGATCATATGTCACAAATGAGACAATATGTAAAAAACAGTTTTATCCTAGAGAAGTCTCTAAATACGAGGAAACAATAAAGAAATAGATCTCGCCTTTGATTATTCCGAGCACTGTTGTTCTCCTAATTCCTTAGCATCGATCCTTTGTTTAATTGCTTTACCCTCTATGTAAAACCCATAGTGATATAGTGTATTCGCCGAGAATCTCTTCTCTCAACATCCGGGATTCTCATCTTTTTTGGCATTTTCCATGTAAAACACCTTGCACATCTACCTCACATTCTAGCTAAGTTATCCCAACAAACAACTGAAAAACAATGCCTAGAATTATCAGTCTTAATAAATCCGAACATGGTCATTACTCACGTGTTTTTTATTTTATTTACTTTATTTTTATTAATTTACTTTATTTTTTATTTGTCGAACATGGTAATCGACAAACGTGGTATTTTTTATTTAACAAACCCTTATTATTAAATTGATACACGTGGTCATTTACACTCATTAACAAACGTGGTAATCCGAATATTTAACAAACGTGGTCAGTCCATTAATAATCGAACATGGTAAATTATTTTTTATTAATTTACTTTATAATTGAATAAAACCTTAAAATCCAAAATTTACAACATATTATTTTATTAATCTACTAGTGTTTCAATTTTTCAAAAAGAATTGCATACTATCCAAAATAAGATCATTATTAAATGTGTTTATACCATATGATATTTCTCGGGGGTATTTTTGTAATTTTGATACTCCTTGAATTTTCTTGCATGTTTTCCATGATATTTTGAATGTGTCAAGTCGAAATGACTTCGGAGTTTTTTCGTAATTTGGACACTATCGGGTCCAATTGGTGTATCCATTATGGTAATTTCGGTATTTTGAGATGATTTCGAGATGAAATGACGTCAGACATTTTCGTAGTTTGAACTCCCCCAGATCCGATCGATATGTTCACTGTGGTATTTTAGGCATTATGATATATTTTTTCGGCATTCACAACTATGGTATTGAAACTCAGAGTTGGATTTCGAGAAAATCGCTTAAGTACTCAAATCCGTGGTGAATTTGTACTCTACTCCAAATTCACAGTGAATTTGTTCTTAATCCAAATCTGCTGTGAATTTGCGAGGTGAATAGTAACGAAGTTTGAAAGTCCTGGAGAAACGTATTACGATCTAAAAATTTGCAGTGAATTGCATATAATGACCAAATCCGCAGGTGAATTGCACTTACATCCATTTCTGCGGTGAATTTTGTACGTGAATGGTGTTGGAGTCCAAAAATCGCGGAGAATAACATTACGATCCAAAATCAACGGTGAATTTGCTCTTGGAGGCCGTATCCGCGGTGAATTTGAAGATTAATAGTGTTGCGGAGTAAAATCGATTAGAAATCTGTCTAAGTGTTGAAATCCGTAGTGAATTTGCACTACGGATGCCAAATCTGCGGTGAATTTGAAGGTGAATAGTATTGCGGATAAAAAATCGATTAGAAATGAATTTGCACTAAAAAGGTTAACTCCGCGGTGAATTTTTCAGTAAATAGTAAATTATGCATTTTCGTCACGGTTTTCCATATCGAGCTCATTTCTCACACCGGATCGCTACTACATCAGTTATTTTGATCGAAGAAACTCTACATTTTGTATTTGTGAACTTTTATTATAGTGAAACACCTAGATAGAGGTTCGATCTCCCGATGACGTAAACCCACTTATTGGTCGCCGAACCTCGTAATTTTTTGTGTCTTATCAAAAACAACAAAAAAAAAGGATATGACTGATCAAAAATACTAAAAATATTTTTAGACAATATCACCATGGTTTTTGAAACCGGTTTGGACCGGCCATCTGGAAGCTCTGATCGTGAATCGGTGCTAATACCTTTTCGATCAACTCCGAAAAATCGTCTCATCTCGGACCTGGGCCATGGCAGCAAAAACTGTTTTAGTCCTGATTTAAAATGCCTTTTTATATTACTTTTCTATCATATATTTTTATACTTAGATAGATATTTTTTATTTGATTTAGAATAAAATTTAATATAATAAATAATTTTGAATGCGACTCTTAAATTTGGTTTTCATAGTTTAATGTTTTTATCAATTTTGGTTTCTAAAGTTTTATGATTGTGTAAATTGTGATTCCCAAAGTTTGAAGATTCAAAACTTATCTTCGTATTTTGTAACTTTTGACAAAATTAGTTCACAAATTTAATATGTATGACAAAATTGATCTTAAACGTTTTTCGATTTTGTCGATTGAGATTCTCATCCAAAATAAAATATTGAAGAACTATTTACTACTTTTGAATTTGATTAGTCAAATGTTACAAATTCAAATAATCAAATTTGTAAGAACTCAAAAGTTTAAGGACTAAATATATCATTAAATATTATTAAAAACAAATTTGTCAAAATTATGAAATCAAAAGGTCCTTTTCTTTTATTTTAAATCAATATTTATTGTAATCATACATTAATCATTTGATGTGCGTTTAGAATTCAAAGCATCCTTATTTTGTAAAAAATAAAAAAATTGATCAACTTGCTTTAGCTTGTGAAACTTGTAAAATAGGTCACCAATATTTTATTTTGTCCAATCATTTCAATTGACAAATTGAAATCTTTTTGAACTAATTATATCATACTAACTAAAATTTGCGGAATGATTTTATAAAATATGAGAATTAGTTTTGTTATCTTTATATTTTGGGAATCTCAATTAACACAATAATAAATGTTCACGAGTCTAAAATTATCAAAACAAAGAAAATATAGTTACCAAATTTGCATATTGCCTTTAAAAATGCACTAGTCTAAGACAAAATATATATTACAATATATAATATATTATATTATTAATTTATATGAATATGGATTTAGTTTTTAGGGTTTAGGGGCTCACAATTTAAATCACTTTGGCAAGTTAGGTATGTTTGAACTGTCTAGTTACACTAGTGTGTTGTGTACAATCACAACAAGATAATTAATAAGCCATCTAGGAAGATGAGTTTTCTAGATGGAAGTTATCCATCTTCTCATGCAATCAATGTTTGCAATTTCCTATTTATTTTATTTTATAATAAAAACATTTTTTATTTAAGCTATGAAATATAAAATAATAAAAAATATAAATGTTATCTAGAATACAAACAAAAAATAAACAAGTAATTATGAATAAGTGTTAGCTGGGTGTTAAGATCTAATTTTTTAGATTGAATATTAATAAATATTTATTATTAATTGCTTGAAGATATGATGGTTATTTTACACCAAACAATATACATAGAGTATTAATTGTGCATGACAAAACTTGACAATATTACATGTGCCTTTAATTTGTACAATTTTGAGATCAATGATGCAAATTAAAAATTTTCTAAATCTTCAAATACAAGATAAATACTTTATTCTATAAGTATTAACTATGGTTAAAGATATTTAAATACTTAAAGACATTAGGGATATTTTCATTTATAAGGACCAAAATCAATAATAACATTAATAGTGAAGTATTTATTTTGTAATACTTAAAGATATTTATGTTATGAATGATGTAAATGTCATATCATGAGGCGGCACACCAATTTGATCTTTATAATTTCATGGTTTTGATGATTTTTGTCCCCGAAGTTTTATGATTGTGATAATTATGATCCCCAAAGTATCAAGATTGCAAAACCAATCGCATATTTTATATGTTTGACAAAATCAATTCCCAAAGTTTAGTCTGTATAACATAATTAATCCTCAAAATTTTCAGTTTGAAAATTGAAAACCTCGAGCAAAATCAAATTGTGATGATCAATTTTGCTACTTTGGATATCTTATTTGTCAAATGTTGCAAATTTAGAGAACCACATTTGTCAAAATTTAAAGTTCATAGATTAAATATGCCAATAAAATTATGACAAAAAATTATATAAATGTCATATAATACTAGAAGGATTAAATGAATGCATAAAAGACAATTATGGAAGAAAATGCACAAACAAACCTTGGGGTTCATAAGACAATGGATAGACTCTTCTCACTATCATCATGTTAGTACTGAAACAGATGCAAAACAGTTGTGGCAGAAATTGGAAAAAACGTTTGAATCAAAATCTACACAAAGTCAAAGGTCATTATTGCATAGGCTCTTGGGGATGAGATACAAAGATGGAATGTCTATGACTGATTATATCGGTAAATGGATGGAAGTTACCAGTCTTATGACAATTGCTGATCTCAAATTTGAAGAGAAACAAACCTGTCTGTTACTTCTCTACTCTCTCCCTCCTTCATGGCAACCTTTGGTTATGTTACTTCACGAGACTGCTCCTAAAGAAGGACATAAATTGGAGGACATTAAAGGGCAATTAATCAATGAGGAATTGAGAATGAGAGATTATAAAACCTCATAATTCTGTAAAGATACAATTGCATATTCTACAGAAAATAGAGGAAGATCGAAGCAAAGATTCTCAAATCAAAGGAGAGGAAAATCAAAGGAAAAATCAAATGATAACTGGTCACAAGAAAGNCGAAGTCTTTCAAGAAAATACGGCGATCTCATGTTCTTGCAACTTGGTTCCGTCCCGACTTTAGTCGTTTCATCGGCCAAAACAGCGCAAGAAATATTCAAGAATCACGATCTTGCTTTCTCTAGTCGGCCTTCTATGTACGCAATCAAAAAGTTCACTAAAGATGCTACGATTGCATTCTCGCCTTACGGCGAGTACTGGCGTCAAGTTAAGAAAATACTTGTCTTGGAGCTATTGACAGTGAAAAGGGTAGAGTCATTTGAGCGTGTTCGAGCTGAAGAAGTTGCTTTAATGGTAAATGAAATTGCGAAAGCTTGTGGTTCTTCTTTAGTTGATTTGAGTACTGTGGCGTTCTGTCTCACGAACGCAATGATAAACCGCGTAGCTTTTGGCCGGAGAGATGATCCCGAATTAGAGGCAATCATTTTCAAGATGAATTATTTAGCTGTGGAGTTTAATGTTGCAGATTATTTTCCATTTCTGCATCTATTTAACAAGATCAATGGCAAGGATAAGATTATTGACAATTTAAAAAGAGAGTTTGATGATTTCTTTGATCAAGTGATTCAAGAGCATTACGAGAAGCTTAAAGGAGAGTTAGATATACAAGAGGATATTATAGACGTGTTACTTAGAATTCAGAAAGATACTACTCATTCAATCAAGTTCACAAATGACCATATCAAAGGTGTTTTCTTGGTAAGTAATATTTATTTTGACTATACGCAAATTTAGTTACTATATTTATATGATTTTATAGTTATATCAATTTTGGCCCTCAAAGTATAAGATAACAAGATCGATCTACATACTTTGCAAGTTTTGGCAAATTAAATCCTCCAAGTTTGGCATATATGGTATAATCCCCAAATTTTTTAATTTTGGTAATTGTGATCCTCGACTAGATCGATTTTGCCACTTTAGAGATCTAATTTGACAAATATTGCAAATTTGATGACTAAATTTGTCAAAAACTTAAAATTTAATAACTAAATATGTTATTAAAAATTATGTGAAACAAATTTACCAAACCTAAGAAAGAAAGTTTGAGTACAGAAGAGAATATTTTCTCATTTCTTATTTGTCAAAAAGTAGTAGGAATCTGATGAAATTTAGGATTCAATGAACATAGAGAATATTCGTATAATCCAATTCATAAGAAATGTGAATGACGTTGAAATGTTAGGTTTTACTAATTACTCATGATATCATCACTCTAATGAACTAAATATTTCTATTTCCACAATTGATGTAGTACAATATTCTCAACATTCCCAATCAAATTGAATTGGAATTGGTTCGGTTCAAACAAGCTTCAATAGACTCACTATTGCTTGATCTACTTTTGACACCTTAACTCCATGTGTGTTTTTTCTAAATCGGTGCAGATTATCCGGAAACACAGCCTGTAGGTCCGATACCATGTAGAAATTTATATTTCATATCGGTTCAGTATACCGATTAGTACAAATTTATTATTATTATTTTAAAAGAAAAAAAAATTTCATTTTTTATGGGTCAACCCGGAAAAATCCATTAAACCAAGGTTCCAACCAATACACCATGTTCCGTGCAGTACCGGTGTCGCCAGGTTTCATCGTACCGGTTGGTATGAAAACATTGGTACAAATTCATGATTTAATAGGTCGCTAGAGTGTTCGTTAAATATAGTCCCTAAGAAAAATGACAAATTTAAAATGATAGATGAAACCAATTATTCATTGTATTACTCTTATAAATCAAAATATTTTTATTTCCATAAGATAATATGAATCATCATTATTTTTTGTCTATGTAGGACGTGTTCTTTGCAGGAACTGATACTGCACAAGCTGTAATTGTGTGGACAATGGCGGAACTAATGAGAAACCCAGAGATAAGACATAAATTAGAGCAAGAAATCCGTGAAATTGGCAAAGGGAACGAAGAAATACAACAGAATGACCTTCCGAAACTAACATACCTCAAACTTATCATCAAAGAATCACTTAGACTTCATCCCCCGGCACCATTATTACTCCCTAGAGAAACAATAAAAAATTGTGTAATCGGCGAAGGTTTCATAATCCCAGAGAAAACTAGAGTGATTATCAATGCAATAGCGTTGTCGTTAGATCCAGAGTACTGGGAAAACCCAGAAACATTCTGGCCGGAAAGGTTTGCTAATAATAACGTCGATTATAAAGGACAACATTTTGGGTATATCCCATTCGGTGCAGGAAGAAGGAGCTGCCCAGGGATTAACTTCGCGATATCAGTGGTGGAGTTGGCCGTAGCTAATCTTATTTTCCGGTACGATTGGGAGCTGCCAGCGGGGATGAGTGAAGAGGAATTAGATATGGAAGAAGGATTTGGGCTAGTAATGCATAAGAAAGTCCATCTGTGCTTAATAGCTAAACCTGCAATTGTCTGAAGTTAATTATCATTAACAATAAAATTGCATTTTAATATATATTTTAATTTTAAGGGTTTGATTTTTTGTATAATTAATTATAAGATGATTGTATGGTACAAAATCATTGGGATTTTGCACATTTTACCGCCGTTTTGGAATTGGTTTTGGAAAAATCAAACCAATTTTGATTATAGCCAAAAGTGATCATCTTTTATGCAGTGATTTTAATTTTTGGTATATCGAAAATTTTGTTCGTGCCGATTTTGGTAGGTATTTAAACAAAATATTGATCGGTGCGGGTTTTAAGTGGATCGGGTCGGATCTAGCTTTTTTATTTCGGAAAATAAGAAGTTTCAAAGTAAAACAATATAAATTGAAAATAAGTTACAAATTCATGTATTTTCTTTAGTTTAATATTTAAATTTATTTATTATTCTGATTTATATGCAATCAAATCTATTATACCCGATACATATTATATATACTTGTGAACTAGAGTCATCCGATATACTGACCGGTACAGGTTTTAAAATATTTCTTTTATAAAGTTCTATCAATTTAAAATACATCGCTCGTCTTTGGTAAATGTGAGCAACACTGTTTTGTAAACATTAATTCTATTCGCTTTTGACAAACACTAGCAGACTTATACTACGCTCGTATTTGCTAAAAGCGAGATAGTATTTTACAAAATAAAATTTCTGGTAAAATAAGTAGTATTAAAACATATATCAGATGAGATATTTTGTAATGATGATAAATAACACTAATTAAAAAAGTATAATAATATAATGGATGCAATGTTAAAAATTATTATATACATGTAATGTAGAAATATTTATATGTTAATCACAATTCATAATACAAATAATATATGAAACAATTTCACAATCTTGATTTTATTAATTGAAACTCAAAGTGTCTAGATAATGACTTTTGAAACCAGTTCGGACTAGCCGGTCCGATCGATCCAACCATGAACCCCTACTAATATCGATACGATATACTACAAAAAATTATCTTATCTAGAAACAGAACCACATCAGCTAAAATCTGGTTCGATCTCGATTTAAATGTTAAAAACCAATTTGACCAACTCGAATTAGGTTCATTGGGCCAAAATTTTGACATATGGGCATCAATTTTTGTCAATATTTAATAATACATGTGGAAAAGTCAGAATTTTAATTTCAATATATGAAATACAATTATTTAAAATAAACGTGATTGAAAAACTAATTCAAAATTTCACAAATTTAGATCTACGTGTATTTAATTTTATCCACCAATACTCAACATGAAACCTATCATATTTATTTTGATGGTACTACTCCTTGTACTTTGTAGTTTTAATTGCATTCATTGGTCATCACAATGTGTCAACTATCAACTACTAATCAAACTCATTAAATTAATTAATTTGGGATAATTCTTGGGTTGCCATAAGAAATAAAAAATGACAAAATATCACATTTAATTTTTGAATTTTTGTTATTTTGGTAAATTTGGTTTTCAAATTTAAATTTCTTATTTAGTATCCATATAATTTGTTTATTTTAGCGTGTTTTGTCCCCTAAAATTTTGAATTTTTGATAACTAAAATTACCTAATAAAAAACCATGAGACCATTTTTGCATTTAAGCATAATAATATAGTATGCATTTAAGTTGGTCGGGTTGTGGGTTGGATGGTTACTACCTCACACCCAACTTGCATATATTTGTCAACAAATTTATCATTTAATCTGGTGTATAATAAGTCAATAATAATTGTTGAATTTTATCTAGCTGTATAAGTGTTAAAATTTTATAGATTTCTATATATTATTCATATTGTAACGAGAAAGTCAAACTGCACAAAACATGGATTTTTGAGAGTTCCATATTGATCTGATCATCTTCGTCTTCATCGCACGGGCTCTTCATGTGAAAGAAGACTTCTACTAAAAGAATGCTCTCGCGACTCCTCGTAAGCTTCCCATCATCGCATCTGGTTTTTTTGGATCATACCCTAAATAAATAATGCTATCGGAAAAGTCCATTATTATTTTAGAACGACCCTCGTAGTAGGTAAGTAGACACTTAGATTGGGTCTTCATCAAACATGGCCGTGTAACCCGTAATGAAAACGTAATGAAAACATGAGTTACACTTTTGTAGGAAGAAAACTCATCTTCCTAGATGGCTTATCATTAATTTAGTGTCACACTAATAATGTGCAAAAATCATTCTTAATGACAATAGTGTGACCCTTATTAATGAAAATGTTGGTACAATCACAACAAGATCATTATTTTAGGGTCACACTAAAATAATAATGTCATTTTTGCACCAACGAAATAGGGAGAAAAGTAATGAAAACGTGTTCTATGGCTTGTGAATTGAAATTGTATTTATATGAAATTTCTTTTGTTCTGGATAAGTACCAAAATTTAATATAAATAAATTTTATTTTTAGTTATTCAAATTTTTAATATTCATAATTATACTATTTATTTTGAAATATATTAAAATTAACTATATCAAGCTAATATCACTATTCAATCCGATCATTATAAAACGAATTATGCATAATGAAATTTACAGATTATGCTCGATATCTACTATAATTAATCACTGTAAAATAAAATTCATAGTTCTTCAATATTTGAGATTTGTTAATTTGTATTTTTATCAAAATTAGTATAAATTAAATACTTAAAGTTAATATTGTTAATTTTAATAATTTTAGAAGAAATTATATATTAATAGACAAATACATTATATAAATTGAAAAAACTCGAAATCTTCAAACTAAATATTAAATTTATTTTATAAGAATTCACAATAGTTAGAAATATAGATCAAATGATATATATTGTGTAAAATACATGGATAGTTTCATCTATAAAAACCAAATTTGACATTGAATAAGTTGAGATAATTAATTTGTAATGTTTTTTTAAATGATGTAAATTGCAAATCTTAAAGTTTGAAAAATTTAAGAAATTTTAGCCATTTTCTTACCGACCTTAAACTTTTAGGACAATGATACATTTCTCAATTACGTTAAAGATGTTTAATATTCGGATTTCCTTTAATATCTAGATATTATTTTGGATAGTATACAAATTGTTTAATTATTTCTTTAAAATCAATCGAGTTCCTCTTAAATGCTATTAAATAACTTAAATTTTACACAATCTTTGTATATATCTATTGAATTTATGAGAGATTGCTTAGAGAAGTGAGATTGATAGTTTATAAGGATGATAAATGTCATTGCAAAATAACTTGTTTAAGTCTTTTAAATATGTTACTTCTTCCCTAAATTATGTTCGTTCAAGTTCTCCCGTTGTAATTTCTATCAGACTCTATAATTTCAATATGGTATCGAAGTTGGTTCGATTTATTTAAATTCGTAAGTCCAAGCTTTATAATTGGATTTGGAAGGGTGCTGAATTTGTCTTGCAATGCTTAGAAAATTAGGATTGATTAGATTTATAAGGATGAAAAATATTATCATAGAATGATTTGTTCAATTATTTTAAATGTGTGGTTTCTTCCCCTAAATTCACAATCTCTCGTTGTAATTTCGATCAGACTCTATAATTTCAACAATATGTTACCTTACGCATCTATATATCAGGGTTGTTTTGTATTACAAGGACAAATGTGGTACCCTGAGGCCAACGAAGATTTAATTTTAACAAAAAATCATTCAAGTTTATTTATGTAACTTTATTTGAGAATGTTTTCGATCATCTAACAGCATGTTACCATATTTAGCCAATTGACAGCATTAAGAATACTTCATTTAAATTATGTCACTCATACAATTTTAGATAGTTTTTCAAAATTCATTTTTGATGAGGGATCCGGGATCGGTACCCTCTGTTGGGTTAGGTCCAATCTAAGAAGCGAGCGTGAATGATTAAAGACGAACTAATGCGGCCCAAGATCGTCACTTTGGTCCATTTGGATTAACTAACCCGAAGGTCCATTAAGAAGTCAGGACCGAAGATGGAGTTTGTCGTAACAAAAAATGCTTACGGACCGACCCAATGGGTCGGTCCAAACGGTTACAGTCACGCGTTCTAAACCTCGGGCATCTCCACGTGTTCCACGCTTCAGGCCTTGTCACATTTTCCATGCATCGACCCCAGCCACGTTTTACAGCGTGCGATAATGACGTTCAACGGAATTGTCAGAGGCGGTTACAGGGCGTGGATCTCAAACGCCATCAGCCCTATAAATACAGAATTTAACGACGGAATTAGCAGGACCTTTTGGATGCGAAGAATAGGCCGTTACTATGCCGGGATTATTCTTATCGATTTCTTATTCTTGTCATCTTCATAAGCCTCTGCTTTTCTTGTATTTGAACATTCTTACTTGATTAGTGAATCGATTGAGAGCAATCTCTCCTCTTGGTCAAATGATTTTTTCCCCATTTCACGGGATTTTCCACTATAAATTATTGTGCCGCATTACTGTTTTCAGTCAAGAAGTCGCTCTCCCACCAAAAATAAATCAAAACCGAGTTCGTTTCTTAACGAACCGGACGACTGTTGGTACCCCCTAAAAATTGATCATAACAATTTTGAAATTCCAAACACTATCAGAATATAATAAGATATTAACATCACATAAATTTGTATGAGATATATTATCAACTTAATCTTAATTTGGTATACAAAATATTTGTAATGAGTACATATACATATATATACAGTTATTACATATATAGTTATTATATCAAATCTGGTGACAACACCATAGTTTTTCAAACTTTTCTATGACCCAAAAATAATTAAAACGATGGACACTATACCGTACCGCAGTTTTAAAAATTTAAAACAATTCATTCATATATTTTTATTGAAATAATAAGTCAAATAATCAAATTAATATTTCAATTCTTGTACATTGCTTAGCAAGACTATTTGTAATAGCAACCTAGATTCTTGGATACATAATTCGAATACACTTAAAAACGTTTAAAATTAGAATGAAGTCACGATCATCATAAAGTTTTTTTAAGACATATCAGTGACACAATTAGGGGTGAGCATGTGTCCTGCCCAATAGGTTACGGGTTGAACCCGTATAACCTGTACGGGATGACCCGACGAATTAGTAAACATTCTTGACCCATCAACATGTTAGAACTTTAGTCTAACTAATCAACGGGAAACAATATTAATTAAAAATTATAATAATAATTATTATTAATTCTAAAAATAAAAAATAATAATAATATGTGGCTCATATCACTCGTATGGATTGACGGATTGATTTTTATGACCCAACTCGTACACATATTTTCCACACGTCGACCCATGGGTTGATCTTTGTACAGGTTAGGCTTGTCCATTCCCACCCCTATACACAATGAATTTTAAAAAACAAAAAGGAAAACATTAATATATATACTGTAAAATCATTAATTACTAGTATAAATATATATATGAGTAATTAATTAAATTAAAT